>JARHVA010000257.1:5690000-5965000 GCA_037957365.1 Torreya grandis
TTTTATGCAAGTTTAACCCTAAAAAGGCCCATTTTGAGCTCCCACATGCCAAATTTGGCCCCTAAAAGCATGAAAAATGTTAATTATTATTTCATAACATGATAATTACTCATTTTATCCTCTTAATGCACTAATATTGGTGGTTCATAGATTTAGTTGTGAATTAAAAGTAAAGAGAAGGATATTTCATGCATATTTCAAGCAAGTGTATGGACTCGTAAGGCTCATTCTATACATCAAAGGTATAAAGGAAGAATAATAGGATACATTAGAGTTTATATAAGATATTTAATCTAAAATGATGTAAAAAAGGTCCAAAACTAGTCCCATCTAGTCAATTGGTTTCTTCGCACATAGGGAGAGCTCTTCAGGTTTGTAGGTAGTATGATTAGGAGAGAGAAAATATAGGTTTGAAATTTTGTCCAAATAAATTAGACTAACATAGATTATATTTGGATAATTTTTTTCTAAAATTGGTCATCTCTCCTTTATGAACCATCTCTTTGAAGTCAAGACGTACATCAATAGTCTTGCATCTAGGAAGGCATTCAGTTTTATATAATTTCTCCTCATCAAGGCATCACATTAGAAAAATGATTGGTTTTAGAGATTTTAAAGAACAAAATTCACCCTTACATGGAATTATTAATTTCTTTTTCACAATTTTTATGGTCATATGGATTTCAATAATAGGTCTATAATGTAAATATGTAGTCTAGATGCTTCTAAAGGAGATTGTATGGTAATGGAGAAAGTAACATCAATATTTCTTATTTTCTTATTTGATAAGGTCTCCCTAATGTTTACGTGTCATATTCTCATTATTCTCAAAATTTTCATGAATTTTCATATCTAAGAATCCATCAATGGATCTCAAAAATTATTAAAAGACATTGTTTAGCAAACCTTAAGGTTTCTTAGCATATTTTAAGGTTTTAGGAAACTCCTATATTTCAATTTTATTATCGTTTGGTCCTTAAAATTCCTCAAAATTGATATGGTTTGAAGAGTTTATTTCCATTCTTGCATATTAATTTCAATTTGATGTTTACATACCCCTCATGTACCATTATCACCCCATTTTGGTTCATGTCCATCCTCACTATCTCTCACTACCATTCCCACTATAATAAATCCCCTTTCTACCCTCCATTCATAGTTACCATATTCCATTCACATCACCACTTTCATCTCACCTTAATCTCATGAAATAACTATCAAAAAGTAATTAAGGGAGTTTTAGAAGCTTCATGATCATCCAAGGAGTATGTGCAGACCTTAAGAGCATTGCTTGATAGTAAAAAAGAATCACCTGCAGTTAATGAAAATAGTCAAGAGTTTTCATGAATGTACAAAGATAGGAGATTAAATAAAATACCTCCATGAATTCACCTAATCAAACTATCTCCTCAATCCCAATAAATGAAATAAAATCTCACAGTCATGTTTTATGACTTTTTTAAGGTTTATCTCTACCATAGTCCAAACAAGTATGCACTCAATCTCTGCATAAAGTTGCCCGACATGAACGTCTTCAAAGAGGTCATCTTAAATAAGATTTTTATTAAAGTAATATAAGTTTAAACTAGTGTTGAAGGATAAATCTTTCGAATCCAAATTGGAGGTCATATTATTCATTTTTCATACTCTAACCTACAGGTTATAGTTCCTACAAATGGTATGAGGTCTCCATCTACAATCATACTAAAGAAAGTAAGATCATATATGCAATCTTGGATCAATTTCAAGACTATTTAAAGAGAAATTCAACCCAATCAGATTTCTAAGAGAAAAAAAGTGTTTGAGTGATTTTAGAGGTTTTTAAAGTGTATTTCAAGGCCTAAAGTCAATACATATTCCATACATAAGACAGGTTTGTACCTATAGTCAAGATTACTAAGAGAAAGGCTTATTTTCAAAGAAAGTAGCTTATGAGCATCAACAAGATAGTTAAAATGTGTTACAATTGATGATGGTTATGATATTTTTTATCAAATTCAAGTCATGATCGAGATCCACTCTAAAATAAGGTCATGTTTTCATGGATTAAGCACCTATAGCCAAGAACACAAGATTTTCTTAAAGTTGGCATGAAGAATGAGAGCATAGTATATAAAGGGGTTTCATGTTAAATAAAGTATTTCAAGAGAACAAGGAGATATAATCATCATAAATGATCAAGTGAGGGTTATAAAAATTTCTTAACAGTTGATTCAACCTTAAAAACTCACCTATAGCCATACAAGAGTTGTTAGTACATAATCATGTCTTTAATCTCTTAAAGGATTAGAGAAAAGTGATAAAATGATGGGTTGTCTTATTAAATTGGATGTTTCTTAGAATAAAGTGATAATATGATGTCAAGACAATATATAGTAACATCTAAACTAAGATACATTAAAGTTTACTTCATGAAATCACCATCTACAACCATATTGGTAGGTATCTCCATGTATGAAGAGTATCTAAGCACATTGGTCAAAGGAGGATTCATGTGATAAATTGAGGTTTCATGGTACATTTAAAGTTTCATATAGAAAAATAATATGAAGAGATGGGATCCAATCAATTGTATATAGTCATTCACCTCAAGAAATGGCACCTACAACCATACTTAAGTCATTTCTAATCATAAAGTCACATACTTGTAAAGTGTAAGGTCATGATCATTCTAGTTAGAGAGGAACATATGAAGACATATTATTAAAATAAAGTGAGAGGTGTACATCGCCAAAACATTATTAAGACTACAAAACACTACCAAGAGCATGAGATGAAGGTACATACCATGTTATATAGAATAAAACTGTCTATAAGGATTGAGAATAGTGTTGATGAGAGTAGGATCAAGAAGGAGATGGGAGGGAAGTTTAAAATGGTTTAAGAATTATTATAGGAACCATTTAATGGTGGATTTTTTTTAAAAACACATTCAAAACTTTAAAAAAATGCTACCTATAGCAGTGAATAACACAATCATAATGAGGTTATTGAAGGAGCTTAGGACTATTGTATGTGGCATAGGGTTGCAAGGTAACTAAAGGGGATGAGACCACTACAAAGAGAGTATTTTCATGAAATAATCAGCCCATACTCACAATTTTCAATCCCAAATCAAGGTGGGAATAAGAAGAACATAGTCATGCCTAACATAGCCTACACATAGTCAACCCCTAAAAGGCATTCTTGAGAGAATTTTGAGGTTTATAAGCACTTAAAGGTAGAATTAAGATCTCAAAATTTGTGAAGATAATAATTATAACCTATTAGATCCTCACATTCCATTTTTATGGTCATAATATAGGTGTTGATACTTACTATTTTTACATAGACCTCTTTCATTCTACTAACACATAAAAAGACCAAGTAAGATTTTGAGAAGTTTGAGAGAGTGATAGAAGGATTGAACTCCATAAGAAGGTTAAAAGGTTTTGAGAATGAATTTTAAACATATCATTATTATGAGAATCTCATGTTATCAAATTAAAATCATCAAGACTCCATAAAAACACACAGGTAGGTAGTAGCTCCTACATGTAGTTTTAAGAGGCATCAAGGAAAAAATGAGTTTGGATAGAAAAGTGATGTCATAGGGGATAGAAACTAGTGTGAATAAATGCATTATGAGATATTTTAACCCTAATACCCTCTTAAATCTACCTCAAACCATCAAAACTTAGTATTAGACACTTTTAGGCCTAAATCTAGTTTTAGGTCTAGAAGGCCTATATCATATGAAGACACTTTCAAACCCTCTAAGAAAGATGAAACCTTGAGAATGTTACGATGAGATAGTGGAGGTCTTGGAAGAGGTACTAAAATAAAATAAATATATGAGGTATATCCAAATTCATTCTTAAGGGCAAATTCAAACTCAAGAGTCTAAGGCACCCATTTGAACCACCTGATCAAGTGCTCATATCTTTAACCACAAGAATAGTTTGGTCAAATTATCTTAGCATGATTGATGACCCCTATAAAATTAGAATTAATGAATGATTAAGGTTTGTTGAGGAGATCTACTTTATAAAAAATCACTAAGATCATAAGCATGTCTAGAATGCAAGTAAAACCCTATAGGCAAACTTCTTTACATATGTATCTACTCATACCTGCATGGAACCCAATATTCTTCGGAAAGTTGAGGGGATATATACACTAAATATTCATGGAATGAAGTTTTTGTTTGGACTTATTTACTTTATGAGCCATCAATAATAAGGTTCACCTCCAAAACCCTCCCAAACCCTCCTAAGGACCAATTTTGAGAAAAGTCCATTTTATTGCAATCAAAACCTCATAAATCAACATAAAACCTCTTAAAACATGAATAAAACTTAGATAAAGTATTGTATATGGTACTTTGTTGTATGGAAATGTATGGACATGGTATAAAATAGGATTTTATGAAGAAAAAGTACTAAAATTTTATGTACAAGGAAGTTTAATAGATTTTGATCCATGGAGAGTGAATTTTGCTACCTATTCTTCCTCCTAAAGCCATAATGTGGTCAAACCCAAGCCAAAAAATGCCTCTGTGAGCTCCTTCAAAACAACCAATTTGCATAAATTCAAGGCAATTTGATATAGTCAATTAGTTTGACTAAGTTACAGGTGTTTTTCATCAAAAAGAGTTATTCAATTATATGATGGGTTGTTTTAGGTCTAATAATCACCATATTTGTATGTTTTCAATGTTTCCATGTGGTTTCTAGTCATCATCAATGCAATGAGTTAGGCTACTAGGCCTATTTTACCTAATAGGCCTATTTGATCAATCAATTGAAGATGAAAATAATATTAAAAGGATATCAAAAGATTTTATATGGATTTGTCACACTCTATAACTGGCCTTCAAGTGGAGATTATATGCCCAACTAGACCTTGAGTGATAATTCATGCAAGGGAGGACTAAATAAGATCTTGACTACTCTTAAGTGTTAATCAATCATGAGTTAGCTAAACTAAAGAGGCAATCAATGCATGTTTCAAGTATAAAGCATGAAGAGAAGACATTCACTTAAATTACACTCACCTCAAGTGGATTTTTTAGGTAATATATGGCATAGAATACATGCAAAAAGGAGATTAGACAAGTCAAATGGGCCTACCGCTTCATTCCAATGCCATGGAGCTCATGCAAAGCTCATGCAATGAATAAATCAGAAAGAGTGTGATGAAATCCTATTGTTATAAAATTGTAACTAAAATTTGACTTAAGATGATGTTTAGTTGACTCTCTCTTCTCTCTTTTATGCTAATCTCTTAGTTTTCTCTTGTCTCATCTTCTATATTTTCATGCTTTCAAGCTTATTTTGAAGATCCCTCTCTTGAGCATGATTAAACTCTACCAAGATTGAGATTTTAAAACCTATTTAATGAATAAAATGACTATTTTTTAGACTCCATATATAGGTTTAGTGTGATTATATTGTTTTGATTTATACATGTGTTAGTATTTTCTCCCTTGGTAGGTCCTAATCTTACCTAGTTACAAGTATGCCATATTATGCAGGTCATATATAGTGTTTGATGTTGAATGACTAAGATAACATTAGATGTATTGATTTGTTAGTGCCTTCAAATAGTCCTTCCACCCTTTCCCTCATGATTTGATCACTTAATGGAACCTCTATGCGAAATATTATTGTATAGAAGTCATTTGGATTTGTAGATTTAGTAATTTGTATTGTTAATTAGTGTTATAGAGGTCAAATTGAGTGGATGAAACAAAAATATAGGTGTATCACCAACAATAGAATAGATTTTATTTTTAGTTATCCTTGTAACCCTTTTCATCCCAAAATATAAAGTAGGTTTTAGTAATCAGATCATAAGTGATACATCAAAGGAGCTAGCCTCACAAATATAGAGGTTTGGTCTAAGATAAAAGTGTCTCGCACTTTAGACCATTCTAATGTTAGTCCAGGTGTGAAGGAGATCAGATCAGTCTACCTTCAACAAGGTATTATCTATGTTGTTAACAATATTATAGCAACATAACCATTGTGTTATTACTATGTTATATAAATGCTCTATGTATTTTATTATCTTCATATATTAAGGCATATATTGATATTCTTGGATATCATATGAGAACAAGATAATGTCTTAAAACATTACAAAGACATTGTGGTTAGTCTATATACCATAGTAACTTGATACAACTCATGCATATTTTCATTCCTATAAATATTGATAATCATGACTTCAATAACCTAACATAATCATATTAGAACATTATATACTAATCCATGTATAATATCTATAATGCAATCACACATGATTTATACCATATGAAAGTAGTAAACTAAACTAACACACACATATACAATTATCTAAATGTAGATAACATAATATACTTACTAACACAAATAATGCATATAACATGTACTATCTAATGTGGTGTGTACTTAGGTCTTATCCATTCCTTTGTCATTCCCAAACACCTATATCTATGCCATCATCTCCAATGATGTTCTCCCTCCATCTTGCCCTGAGGGATGTAACTCTCATGCATGAAACTCATAAAAATAAGGTAGTTAGAATATAACATCATGATGTTTATCATAAAAAAAATGTTGTAACAACAAATTTAACATGATCATAATGTAAATAATTTACAATACAACTAACTCATATCAATGAAATCATGTAATCAAGTAACATACATCTATCCCATAAAAGAATATGTCTTATAATTTAGTTAGAAATTAATTAATCAATTTATCAACCATAATAATCCATGGATAATTAGGTAAATTAGCTTAGTGAGAAATTAGGATGTGATATTAAAACACTCTAATTTATCTACACACATCATGTGCAATTCTTGAATCCCATTAATATGTTCTTAAATAGAGCATTATCCTATATAGAATCATCATCTTTTTCTAATTATTACCCACTCAAGTTATGACCTAGAAACTGACATTGTTAACCACTTGTATAAGACAACCTTGTCCAAATTCTATAAATGGCAATTAAGCTTATCAGAGGTGCTTAATTCACTAAACCCATTTAATTACATAGTCAAAATGTCCATGGATAATTATTGAATTTATATTTTTATAAATTCATAAAATTTGGAATGATGACATCATCATGACATCACAATAAATACCTAAAATAATGACATCATGCATGACATCACCTTGAAAGTTATCAAGCACTCAAATTGCAAATATCAAACAAATATCTAAATTTACAAGCCATGTTTATTGATTTTAGCATTTAATGTCTTAAGCCTCCAAAATTTACTAGATTTTTGGTCACACATCTTGTTCTCAAGATGGATGGTCACAAATTTATTCTCACTCATTCCTTTAATCTATTTTTATGTAAATTTATTATGCATAAATATCTTTATAAATCTTGAATTATGTAAACTTATTATGCAAAAATACTTTAAAAAAAGCTTCACTCATTCATCCAATTAGACCAAATTAAAGAACCTAAGCCATTTGTTAACTAAGATATGAGTAAGGTACATGTTACATTACATTGATGAAGACTTGGATCACCAAATCTAGGGAAAATCATGCTTATTGACCATTTCTTGGTGGAGGGATGCTACTTGGAAGGTATTAATTATCTTACTTTTGTGGTAATCTTCTTGAATTCATTATCATTACCCCTTGAGGGATCAATCTTAACACATTAGTTATTTATGATAATTTTGAGATTTCTTGACTAAAGCATGAGATAACTTGTTTTTTACTCCTATTATACATTTTGGCACACCCTGTGGGACCACACCTCTCACAAACCCCTTTTGGGGCTATTTTATCCTTCTAATTATGCATTAGGACCATATCTTCATGTCATTTTTCTATTTTTTAATTTTAATTTTCATGTTTTCTATCTTGTAGTAAAAATGGTGAGATTGCCCTACACATCATCAAGATTGAAGTGAAAATGGTGAGATCTCTAGGCCACAAAGTGATCAACTTCTAGAGGCTTGTTTGGGGTCATCCAAACTCCATTTTTTATGATTTTTTTAAAACCATATGCTTCCTCTTAAAATTTCATATTATGTTATTATTTTTTCTTCATGTTGTATGGATTTTTTAGAAAATGGAAATTAGTAGGTGCTAATAGGTTTTTAGGATAATGACAGTTTTGTGATGATAATAAGAGAGTTTGATAAACAATGATATTGTGATCAAAATGGTAAATTTACACCATTTAGACCTTCTATGATAAAGGGTGAAGTCATAAGGAAAATGGTGAGCTTTCAATTAAAATTGATAAGTTGTTATGTCAAATGGCAAAGTCACCCTACTAAATGGTGAAGTTTCCCTCCATATTGGTGAGGTCACTAGGCATTGAAGTGAACAACTTCCAAAGGCTTATTTGGGGTCATCTGAACTCCATTTTTGATGATTTATTTTTTAAAACCATGTGTTTCATCATGAAATTTTAGATTATACAGTTATTTTGCCTTCAAATTGCATGTATTTTTCAAAAAATAGAATATACAATCATGTTAATTTATTTGTTAATCTAAGTTATTTGTGATAGGTTTCACTTGACAAAGACCATGGTTAGAACTCCTAACTTATTGCTTACAAGTTTTGCTAGTTAAAGAGTTGTTAATTTTATAACAATTTAATGAAAACTTCAATCAAATTTGGATTTGGACTTAAAACAAACAATCATCATAGTTTAGGACTATTAAGAGTATTTAATTTTGTCATTTATTGTTCGTTAAACTAGTTTCAAAGTTATTTGACTAGATTGTTATTTATGTAAATGAAGATTATCATGTATGCTCTCCCCCCATCCCATTTAGTAATTTAGGTGAATCAAATGCACTTTGGTTTTTTATTTTATCACTTAGTTGAAGCATAAAATGAATGTCGCAAAGGCACTCCCTAAGATCTAAATGACTTGGGTGATCCCAAACTGACCTTAAAATCCTATATTTTTATTTCTAGCATCTTGGATTATGGGCAGGATTTCATAGCCTCCCCATGAGTTCTTTACGGAAGGGTTGACTTGGGATTTCATCTCCTAACATTGTTGAACTTTGCTCCATGAATCTATGATTGCAAGGGGGCTGAGTTGATAGCTTCTTTGATTATAGAAAAAACCTAAGTCAGGTTTGGCTAACTAGGGGAATCCACTAAGAAGTACATGGATGTAGTCGTTATGCAAAGGAATAGACTGTTGCATAGTAAGTTAGTCATTATGAACTCAATTGATGTGATTTCATATTTATTGTTAACCACATTTGGTATTATATAAAACACATGAAACTTATAGTTTTAGATAAACCCCACTTTCCATATAAATATTGTCAATGCAGGGAAAGTAGCCCAAAGTTCCATGACACTATATGGATTCTTGAGAGAAGTTGGGGCCTAAAGACCCTAATTTTCTTGTGTATCTAAATTTTTGGATTAACAAAATTATTTCCTCTCAAGGAGCATATAGACAAGATTTTATAGTATGAATCCATCTTGTTAGTGTTTAGGAATAAGATGATATAATTAGGTGTTTCTGTTGTCTTTCCTTTTTACTTGCATTGTTTTGAGTCAAAAAATACTTTATTTGTCAAAAATTGCATCAAAACAAGTCATGTTTTCACATCACTCTTTAGACTAAAGAGGTGTTATGTCATCCATTTGATGCCAAATTTTACCTTAGTAATTTTCCAAAAATTTATGTGTGTGTCACTTCTTTGAAAGGGGCATCGTTAGACTTCCCATTTCATTCCAAGTCTTTGCCTTAGTGGTTTTGAAATAAACCATTTATCATAACTTTTGAGTGAGATAACATAATTACATTACTCATATTATTTTAAAGAGCTTTTACTTGTATCCAACCAATTTCAAAACCATGTATACCTTTTGGTATATTCCTATTACCATTATACCATCCGTTTTAGTCTTTCTTCTTGTGCACTTAAGAACCAAGACTTCTAAGAAAAATTTTAAATTGGTCTTGTAAAGTTTAGATTCAAACATCGATTGGTTTATGCCTATGCCTTGCTTAATTTTGGCTTAGGTGTTTACCTTTTACTTTTGAATTGTTTAATTAGGACTAATTCTTTGCTTGCTTTGAAAACCTTTTTGCCTAGATTTAGTAAGTGATCTCTTTTCTGCATGCCTCATGTCTCCTTTGCTTTTTTACAAATAAGGTCAAAACTCTCTCTCTAAGTACAACCTTAAGCATGATTATTTAACATTGGAGTTTTATTCATCACTTGGGCTTGATGTTTTACTTCTTATTCTTATTTTTTCATACATGGAATTGATTTTACCAGTTAGTTTTATGCATATGCCTAAGGTCCAATGTCCTTTTACCACTAGTCAAGTTTGTGTTTGAATTTGTATGCCTGGTTTGAGTCTAAGTGTTTCAAATTATTAGATTAATTTTACATTTCCTTCTAGACACAGTTGTTTGAATTATAGATTTGTGTAATGTTTTCAAAGACCTAGCATGTTATATTTTGTTCTATACCGAGTTTATTTAAAATCTAGATTTTTATTGCATTTCCAAAGACCTAGATTTTTACATTACATTTTAGGCCTAGTTTCTTTTAGCCTAGCTTTGTGCCTTATTCCCAAAGACATAAAAATATTTTCCTTCTTTATATCTATATTATATTTGTTTGACAAACCCTTTACCAAGATTATCATTCATAATTATCCATTCATTTGACCATTTTCGTGAGACATTAGACATTAGACCTTGGAGATACTTTGATAATCAACTTACCATTGATGATTTTGGAGAAGAAATATATTGTAGGCCAAGTTTAAACCATTTATAGCAATAGAATGAGTAAGTATACCTAGACCAATGCCATTGTCAAACCTAGACCTAGAACCAAACCATTTTCATATACCAAGACCACCCTCTTTAGACTAATTACCAAACCGATCTATGTCAATTATCATACATCGACCCCATCCTCCTCTTTTGGATTACGTTAGTAACCAAACATCACGTCACTTGAAGGATGCCATTCTAGGCTCTTCTCCTTTGGCCTACATTAGCAACTAAACTCTACAACACCCAAAGTTTACCAATTTAGTCCCTTCTCCTTTGGCCTACATTAGTAACCAAGCTCCACAGTGCCCAAAGGTTACCATTCTAGGCCCTCCCCATTTGTCTACATTATAAAATAAGATCTACAATGCCCAAATATTGTCATTCCAATATCTATTCCCTTTCCTTCCAATTTTAGTAGATCATTACCTAAGAAAGGTCATGCAATCATAACTAGGAATGTTAAAATTACTATCATGGGCCCAATACAAGTATTTATCAAACCCATCATTAATTAAATTCAATTTTATGAACTAGTCTTTGTTGATCCCTTATTTGTTAATCTAATTTCCAAAAATTATAGTATCAAACCATAAGCCATTACTCATATAGTGCCAAATATTCCCCATTTTATAAAATCCCATCCAAAGATCTTCATGCCACAAATGTGATCATTGTTCATCTAAAAGCCATTATCTATTAAAGACCCAAGTGCATTCAAATTTGATATTTTTTAAACAAGTGTGTACCAAGGTAAAAAATCAATAAATTCTTGATGTTATTATTTAAACACCCATTCATGACAAGTCAACCTATGATAAATCACATTTTGATCCTTTCCCTATTGACAAAAAACCTCACTTTGATAGTCCAGTCTTGGTGGATTTGCCTATCAACCCTTTTCCTTTTTTGAACCACCTCACTTTGATAAGCTAGTCTCTATGGAGTTGTCTCTTGACCTTTTTCCCTTCATTGAACAGTCTCACTTTAACAAGCCAATATATATGGAGTCACTCTTATAGATGTTCCCTCTCTTTGAGGGGATTCACCTAGACTTCTTAGATGAATCTATTTTTGAAGAGCCCATTATGCTATCATAGGATGTTACTTGTCAAATACCACACATTCAACAAGACATAATTATATCAGCATCCATAGTCAAAGAAAAATTAGACTTAGAGCTAGATTATATTATTAAACTAATATCAAATTCAATAACCTAAATAGAATCAATGTCAGCGTCAATATTGGGTTTAGAGTCCTTTGAGTTAGAATTAGCTCAATAATCATAATACATTCATGGTTGTTATAACATTGGTTACACTTGCCTTGCAGATCAATTTGAATACATTTGTGATCTTTATATGATTTTTGAGGATGATTACTTCAACATCAATATAATTTCTCCTAGTATCTTCTATAAGGATTGTGTTACCTTTCATCATTCCACATATCATTACCACCAACTAACATAGCCATTATATTTATGTTACACCTCCCACAAACATTGATTGGGACCAATAGAATCACACTTTTTTAAATACATCCATGGTGACATATCAAGTGCAGAATATCATGGGGAGTAAAACCAAATTCATACACAATAATAAAAATCTCCTAATGAAAACTTTTAGAGGCACTAGGAGACAATCAAAGTTTACACTCAACATCTTCTAATGAAACATCATTAGAGGTTTTAATAGATAATAAATCTCAAAGGTCAATATTCCTTAGTGAAACCTTATTAGAGGTACTATCAGATAATCAAGACAACTTTGTTGGTGAAAAATTCTTTGAGGTGCCAATTATTGAGCAAAATAATTCTTCATTTACTAATAATTTATAACATGATTAGATTACAACATCTCTCAGGTCTAAACATATAACTAATAATTATGATCCTATCGAGAGTATGTGTAGAAGTCTTTGTCCCTACCACAACTAAAATTATGTCAAATCTAGAATCAACAACATTATGTGTGATTGAAAGTATCAATCTTCATTCATTACCCAATCACTATACATTCCATTATGAACCAATATTCCATTGCCAACTTAAATAATTTATCCTATGCCTATCATTATTTACCCCTATTGGTATCACTTTCCTTCATAGAGGCTATGAACACATGTTATCTCGAATTTTGGAGGAAATAGATTCAATTCCCAATGATGATAAAAATAAAATTATTGGAATCTAAATCAATAATAGGTTCTTGATAAAGTAGCTATTTATAAGGGGTGTGGACTAGTAATTTTCATAATGGACTATTCTAGTTGTGTCATGTGTTGATCAAGATGATCATCTCCACATCATTAAGAATAATAGAATCATATGAATTACCTTGCCAATTCATTTGAGCTAAACTTGAGGTCCATCAGGACTATGTAGGAAACACTCAATTTTTATTGAGGTCAGCTTGGTCACCCCTCTTCCCCACTCTCACCATTTTGAGAGTAACCTAAGCCATGATATCACCATTTTGTGAGAAAATTAAGCCACACTCTCACAATTTTATGAGCAGCCTTATCCATACACTCTCATTATTTTATTAGTCACCATTGTGTTCATTGTTCATTTGAATTAGATGTATTAGTGTACCCTTGGCTTGTCTTAATCTCTTACCATTTTGTGAGACCATTCCCATATTATTTTGCACCATAATCATGTTTCTTTACTATTTATTTTATTTTATCTCATATCCTAGGATAACTAAATTTTTCCTAAAGTTCATGTTGGACCTTTCATTCATGGAACTATGTAGGTAGCATTCACTCGCCTCATACATTTGGAATCAACTCAGCTACCCCTTCCTTTTCTTCTAGTTTCCCCATTTTTTTATTGCCTCCTATATCCTAAGGGAAATTTTTATTGTTATTTCCCCATCTCCTAGGGGAAAATTCATATCCATTATTATTTTCTTGTTGAACTAGTGCCATTATTACATAGCTTAGGCGTCACCTTATCACAGGGTGTAAGACCTCTATTAGACATGGATGAATAATTTGTTTTCTATCTATACTAACATTTTTATTAACCATTGTTTGTGTTTGTTTATTTGTTTGTACTTAGATTAGTTTGCTTATTATACTTTTACTTGTTTTCGATTATTTGGTTTGTTATGATTATTTTTTCACTGTCTCTTCATTTATTTTTATTAGTGTTTTGTTGTCCACTCATTTAGTTTTATTTATTCTTTGTTATGTATTTATTTTGTTTCTTGGTGTTTTGTTTTGCCTTTGTTATTATTATCTTTTTTACTCTTATTTTATTTTTGTGTCTTTTATTTATTTACTTATTTTTTTAGGTTGTTTGTTTGTTATGTTGTGTTTGAATACACCTCATAAACATTTTGAGTCTGTTCGTACCTTAGGCTTGACTTGTTTACATCTATATTGTAAATTGTTTTAGTACTTGATTGTTATTAAGCTCACCTTATTAATTAGTGGGTCTTGATTATTAATATCTTGATTCTAGTTTTGTTAACAAAGTATCCTTACTTTATTTTATTGTTTATTTATTTTTTAGTACATTATTGTTCCTAATGAAATATCCATTATTCATATCTTGATTTTGATTTAGTTACTTTTTTGTATTTTAACTTTTTTACTTTGTTTTTTGTTCAAGTGTAAATAGTTATAACTTTGGTTTTGGTAGTTTTTATCATTATTTTTAATTATAAATATTCACCTTTGAACTGGGCCATTCACAATTGAAATACAATGTTATTATCAATTATTCATACTTATGATACATCATTTCATCTTCCAAAGTAAACACGAAGTGCTCCAAGTCCAAAAGTTAATGTGCCACCAAATAACATCTCTAAAATAACTATTCTATATATCTGCTACCTAAATAGGATATAATAAATATAATTGAACATTGATCCATCTTTCTTTATTTTTTCTATCTCCATTCTAGTTTTTCTTATTTCTGGGAGAACTACATTGTCTTGAGGTCCATCTGGACTATATAGTTATCACTTGGATACATAACGTATCTTAGGTTAGCTCAACCATCCTAATCATCCTTTTTTCATTCTTATTAACATCCATATTATTATAATCATCTCTTTCTTCACTTTGTGCATCCTCGTATGCCTAGTCATTTATGGCTTATTCAGTTTTTGAAAAGTCACTAAACCATCACATCTACATCTGCACCTAATCATATTCAATCTATGTAATATATTATATCCTTAAGTCATGTTTTCTAATTTTCCCTATTGGGGCATAATATTTAGACCAATCAAATAGCCAATCAACCCTAATGGGAAAAAATAATTATCAGTGTTGAATCAGCCCTCCTAGGGTAAAATAAATTTATCAACCAATCAAATCCACTATATTAGGGCATATTATTAATTCATTGATTTTATTTTTATATATCAATTCTCTCATTTTTTTTCCTCTAATTCCAATATATGTAGCTTTTCCCCTCATTTCAGAAAATTGAATTATGCAACTTGTTTTGAGATTGATCATTCCGTAAACCCACAACTTTCACCCTATTTTAGGTATGTCAAAATGTGCCACCTATATTTTAAGATACATTCTTCCCACTTCCCTTAACTTTGGGCCCATTATATTGTATTTGATCATTGGGAATCAACTCATGCAAGTAGTATCTCATATGGATTTAATCTTATCCATGTGTTAATTTCACTCTTTCTCTCTTTTTCAACAGTCCATCCTTCTCTTTAATCCCAAACTTCCATTTCATGTGGGAATCATGGGTAACCAATTATTTATTTAATCATTACCTTCATGCTTATTCTTAATGAACTTTTCAATCTCTAAAAAATTGTTGATTTGTCTAGTGTCTTGCACTACCTTCTAAAAAAGGGGCAAAATATAGACACACCATTTTTACCACTTTCATGTCTAAATGGTTGTCAAGGTATCTTCTTGAAATCAATACAAATTAAGCCTAGAAATAATTGAAACACTATAATTCATCTGCAAAAATCATGTGCAAGTTCTAATTCAAAGTAATATTTTCTTAAATAGAGCATTATCCTATATGCAATCGTCACCTTCTTCTAATTTTTATCCAATCAAGTTACAACCTAGAAACTAAATTTTTTTGACCAATTGTATAAGGAAACCTTGTAGAAGTTATATAAATGTAAATTAACCTGAGCAAAGGTGTTTAGTTGGTTAAACCTATTCAAATGTATAGTCAAAATGTCCATGGCTAATTAGTGAATTTATATTTTTATAAATTCATAAAATCTAGATTGATGATATCATCATTGATATAAGTACACACCACTAAGGGGGGGAGGGGGCTGGGGGTGAATTAGTGTTTAACAATAATGAAATTCAATTCCAAACTCTTTAATTTACTTAACTAATCACATCAATCTTCAAGATAGATGAATCAAAGAGTAAACATGAATGTAACCATTACACAAGGTTTATGTGGAAAACCCTCATGGGGAATAAAAACCACTCTCAATTATACAAAAAAATGGAATATATTCCTATAATATGATCACAAACATGAGGCTTTAGTGAATCACCCACTTCACATGGAGCACCAACCCTTAAAGATGACAAGAACCAACTTGCCTAAGATGTTGAGCACCAACACAACACCTATCAAATGAATAATTCTTGAATTTTGATTGCTTCCCAATATAATAGATAAATCCTTAAAGAACACTCTTCTCCAAGTCTAAATCTCCACACAAGTTACCGATACCAAGCTATCTCTTCAACATAAACAATAATCCCTTCACAAAATCTTTCACTCATATACAAGTATGCACTCATAAATCTAATAAAAATATTCAATAGAATCAGAATAAATATGTTGAGTCTAATTACATTTTCCTTTTCTCAATATAATACAAACATTATTCACCTAGACCCCCAACAACCTTAGCACAAGGTCTTCAAATATCAAGACACACACTTGATTGTCTAGCTTGATTCATATACCCAAAAGGCATAAGTCACCTTGTATATGTACCAATATTAATTATGTTCAGCCATATATCTTTATATACTTTTATGAATAATTATTTATGTCTCCTAAGGTTGGCCATGATCATCTACATAAACTTTTTATACCATACCATGATTTCATGTCACAAACATCTCACAAACGAAGCATAACTCCACTTGTAAGACCATGTTTGACAAATAGGAGATTGTTAAAACCCTAAAAAACATTATAGAGAATTATAAATAAGTCCTCAACACTCTCTAACCATCTACCCTACAAATAAACTCAATCATCCAAAATAAGTTCCTCTTAGCTATGAAAACCATCATGGTCAATTATGAGTCAACCATTCAATCATCTAAAAGTTACTAAGAACAATAATAATCTCATTTAAATATGTAATACATCCCCTAAATCAAATAAAAGAGCTTAGACCCATACCTACTCACTAATTAGGCCTTCCAATTTCACTTCTCACTCTAATTGGTCTTTTTCACTCATGGCAACATTACCTTTATATCAAACAGACATCTTTGAGGACATATAAATTCGACATATAAAAATTAATATTCCTAAAAATTTTCATGAATGATTAATGAAAGTCACAATATTCATCACACTCCCATTTTTTTAGTTGGTTACTTTCAAAAATCTCTCACAAAATCAAAAACACTGTTAAGAAACACTTTTCTATAGGACCCACAAATAGTAAATATTAAAAAAAAACATATTTAATAACCTATAAGAGTCATCCACAACCTAAAATAATCATATTTTATCACCCAATACATTCTAATATCAAACCATGAAGATCTTCTCTATTGGGTCTAACACTAGGGTTTTTGCACACAAAAACTTGATTACCTTCTTAGCAATTGTTCATAAATAATAAATCCTTAACCCCTAAATTTATGATTAGATAATATTATTATATACCCTCTCAAACATATACAAAATTCTCAATTCACCGTATATATCTTGTACATGCCAATAAACATAATAAAGTACTTCTTGGGCTCAATAGACACCTTTCTAGCACCTCTTGAAGCCATAGGATCCTTTTTTGACTTTTCACTTCAATATTTAACCTATGACTTGGGCAATTCACTTGACCACTTCTATATTATCATCTTCCATGTAGATATAATATTAACCATTATAAAATCACTCTTTGACCCTTTACAAAGCCTCACTAGCCCACTAACGCCAACTAGGCCAATAGTCAAGTTATCATACAGATTACTTGAAAACTATTTAAAATAATAAATATAAACTATGATCACCCTATACATGTCTAACATGCATATTCAAAGCATAATGATCTCCTTACCATGTCACATAAGACATAGTACTCAAAACCCCATAGGCAACCATACATGATTAAGGCCTATAAGACACACATTGTCCTGCATACTTCATAAAAGCCACATGAAGTCAACCTTTGAAATTATAATAAATTAACATGTCAGCCATCTTCATATTAGGCTCCAATATATCCATTTGGGTCACCCATGCAAGCTACACACTGTACTAAGCACAATATGCCACCATGCTCCATTTCACTTTGACCTATTAAACCATTTTTTCATCACCAATGACACTTGACATCAATTACAACACATATACCATCAATACCCCAAAAATATCCCCCTTTATCATTGATGGAAACACTCCTTTTCTCTCTTCCCCTTTGCCAAAATGATAAAATGGACTCTTTTCAACACTAGGCACCATAGAAAACAAGCAAATGAGTTACAAGAAACTCATGAAAACATGCTCACCTATAGGAAAAATTCTAAAAATGGACCACTCAGACCTTAAACAGGCACAACCCCCCCTTGGATAATGCTCTCACTCAAAAATTACTCTTGAACCATCAAGATCCTTGGACCTATCACCAATTTACAAGGCAACATAGCTCTCCCTAGGACCTTGCTTCACTTTGAAGGCTCCCCCTCAGTATATACAACCCATGCACACCTAAAATACCTCTAATAATATCTACCATCAATTCAAACAACAACATGATACCACAACATTATCTAAGCTCACATACCTTTGCAATCAAGGCACCCTATAGACAACCAAGCCACTTTAAATAGATCACCATACCTGAATCATAGTTAAAATAGGCCAACATGCTCAACTAGAACCAAAAAATTCCAACCTTATATTGAAAACTTTCTAAAAAAAATTCATTTTCTTCACTAGGCCTACTAAGACCCCTTATAGCCATATCTAGCCACTACATACCTCCCAACTCTCTGCTCTGATCAATTCAAGCCATGAAACTTCATAATTTAAGACCACTATCATTCCCCCTTAAGCATGATAAGAATTAACCTCCAACTCATCCTCCTTAGAATACTTCCTTCTTTAGCCTACTAGCCAATTAGGCCTCCTAGTGAGCTAAATCATGAATAAAATGAAATATACTCACTTTAATACCATTGTAAAATTTGATTCAGATACCCATTTGGATTATTAAACTACTTTTGAATATTTTAGCCTCCAACTCCAAAGTTTGACCACTTTTCCAAACATACCCAAATCACTAGGCCTTTAAAGCAATAATTGGTCAAAAGTCAGCCTCCAATCAACACAAACACCTAAGATAGATACCACACTTGGAAACCATCAAAACTCACTTTCATGCCAAATTTGAAACCTCCACACCTTTGGGAACCATGACTTCCTCTACACCACCAAATGCATGCTCTTGAGAAGAGAAGCTAGTGACCACTCAAAATTCTCCACCTAGAAAAAAATCACTCATCCTCATGTGAAACCACCTAGAACATGTCTTAAACACATGTTCAAACCTTCCTTAAAAAAACATACTTCATGACACATATTCATTCTTCATGTGACCCTTGAAACCAAGTATCCTATGCATATAGACCAAAACCTACAATAGGCACCTTGACCAAATGGTCAAAATCACATCTTAGCACATTAGCAGCATCTCTAAGCTATGTTTTATTATTTTACATACCAAAACCAACTTGAATTACTTATTATCAAACTTATTTTCACCTTAGAACATCATATGAGCAACTTTGGAACTTTCTAGGCAGTCATCACTGCTAAAACTGGTCAACCTAGACTTTTGACCATAAAACACATATCTAAGCTCATCAAGAACTCAAACAACCTAGAAATGACTCATGACAATCTTCCTCAATACCTCATACAAGCCACTTATTCCTTCTCCTTTAAAACACCACTCAACCAGTGCCTAAAAAATTGATCAAAATGACACTTTAGAATCAAAAGACTTGAACATACCTCTTGGACAAATAATCTTGCTTATTCACCTACAGGAGTCTCTTGTGAAGCATAGATATATAGATCTAATCCATCAAGATTGATTTGGAATAGTGTGAATGCTATAATGGCCCACATCTTCTATATTCTTCTTCCTCTTTGGTCAACATAGTCTTATTCTTCTTTAACTTACTTGTGACTACCTTTTTTGTTCTTGAAAATTTATCCTCTTTTTGTAGACTTCAATAGGCAAAAAATGAGGATGCCACCATGTCTTGATCTATATTATCAACTGAATTGACCTTTCCAAGGTCTATCAATGACTGATATGTACAAAAAATATCAACATCTACAACTATAGAATGATCCATACTTATCTTGAGGTTGTCTTTATCTTCCTTCTTTAACTTCTCAATGTTTTTTATCTCTTCATTGAAAACATGAGCAGATAATGAAGATTCTTCAGTGAAAGAAGCACTCTCAACCTTTGAAAACACACAATCCTAATCTATAGACATATCAACTATTATTTTCTTTTGTTCCTTTATCCTGTATAAGACTTCATCTTTCCTTTCTTGAAAACTTGGAACCTGATTGGTCTTGACTTGATTAAGAGCCCCCTTTTTCTTACAAAATTTAGTAATATGATCAAATCCATTGTAATTAAAATATGAAATCCTTCTTTGATATTGACAAAATTTGGCTAAGTGACCAGTCCTTTGAAAATTGAAACATGTTATATTGTTAGGAGAAGACTCACTTTGCTTTATCTTCTTTGGACATTGATTAGCTAAATTTACCATCTCCAAACACTTAAATCATTTTATCTCATACATAGGATTAGGTAGATTGATTTTCTTAGCCTTTATCTTTCAATCATTAGCCTTATGACCAAACTCATGATAAATATGATAGTATCCATTAAAGTTCAAATGCTTTATAGCATTATGTTATATTGCCTTGTTGGATCTAAAACCCTCAATATGGGTATTTATTTTTTAATGTTTTTCTTTCTGCTCTTCAATTCTTTTATCCTTTACTTGAGATACTACTAATGGCTTCTTAATGAAACCTAGACCTATTCTATCTCTTGAAGACTTTTGATTCATCAACAGACTATCAAGATCATTTGTGTTTTTTTTCATACTTCGTAAAAGACTTATCCTTACTCAAAACTTTCTCCAATTCATCATTCAAAAACTTTTTTTCTATAATCAACTTGGAGCACTCTTCTTCCTCACCTTTTAGGCTTGAGGATATAGACTCCAATTTTGAATTTAAGAACATGGTTCCTCTTTTATGCTCTCTATTATCTTTAGTTATCTTAGACTCAAAAATATTAAATTAAACTTCATAGTCTTTAAAATTATCCTTAAAACCTTTACATACCTTTCTTTCAATTTTCAAATCTTCAAGAGCAATTTTTAGTTCACTCTCATAGTTTGTAATGTCTTCCTCATCTTCTTCATATAATCCACTCCATTTTCCTTCAATTTGATATGAACAATCACCTTCATCATCTGATTTGATTTCCATGAAAAGGACTTCATCATCCTTAGCTTTAGTTTCATTATGACTGTTATCAGATTGATTGGCATCGCCTACTTTTGAGTTACTATCATCCATCTTTGTTTATAGACTCTTTTTGTCCTTATAGAACTTCCTTTTATTGTCAAACTTCATAAATAATCTCTTATTTCTATCAGACCAAAAAGCTTTCTTACCTTCTATTTAATCCTCATCTTCATCTTTCTTATGCTTGTGAGGACATTTGCTTTCAAAATGACCTACTTCACCATAGTTGAATCACTTAAAAGTAAGCTTACCTCTATACTTACCTGATCTAGTTTTTAAATTGCTTTAAAATAAATCAATTAAATCATCATCAAATATATCATCTAACATATCATTTTTTCCTTGAGACCCCTTACTTTGTGTCTTCTTTTCTTTAGGCTTCTTCTCTACTTTGAAATAAACATCCTTCTTAGGAGGCTTGTCTTCATTTATCCTCATCTCATAAGTAGTGAGAGATCCATAAAGCTCAACCATATTCATTAGTGTAAGATCATGACTTTCCTCAATTTTAGATACCTTAGATTCAAACTTGTAACATAGAGATCTTAAGACCTTTTGAACAATAACATCCTCTTTGAGATCTTCTCCAAGACCCTTGATCATATTGACCACATCATCCACTCTATTCAAGAAGGATGCCATAGAATCCTCCTTCTTCAATTTGAGACTCTCAAACTACCTTTTGAAACTTTTTAATTTTTTTAGCTTGACCTTTTGAGTCTCCTTCATAGATTATCTTCAACTTAGTCCACATCTCCTTAGCTATTTGACAGTGAATGACCTTTGAGAACTAAGTCTCTGATAGACCACTAGAAATAGAATTCACTTTAAATTACTTTCAAATAGTTTCTTATCAGTATTACTAGGAGGAGAACTAACATATCCATCATCAATAATCTACCAAAAATAAAACACTAGAGCCATGATAAAATTATACATTCTTAAACTCCAAAAGGCATAGTTAGAACCATTAAATAATAGATCTTTCTTGGAAGAGAAACCACCTTTCATTCTTTGACTTGCCATTGTACTTTAAAATCACCTTTCAAGATATTAAGCCTCAAAAGGACCTACTCTAATACCAATTGTTATAAGTACACAACACTGAGAGGTGGGGGTATATCAGTGTTTAACAATAATTAAATTCAATACCCAACTCTTCAAGCTACTTAACTAATCACATCAATATGCAAGATAGATGAATCAAAGAACAAACATGAATGTAGCCATTACATAAGGTTTATATGGGAAATCCTCATGGGGAAGAAAACCCACTCTAAATATTGAAAAAAAATGGACTATAGTCCTATAATATGATCACAAACATAAGACTTTAGTGAAGCACCCACTTCAAAAGGATCACTAACCCCTAAAGATGGAAAGCACCAACTTGCCTAAGATATTGAGCACCAACATAACACCTATCAAATGAATAATTCTTGAATTTTGATTGCTTCCTAATATGATAGAGAAATCATGAAATAACACTCTTATCCAAGTCTATAACTCCATGCATGTTACCAACACCAAGCTATCTCTATAATACAAGTAATAATCCCTTCATAAAATCTTTCACTCATACATAAGTATGAACTCATAAATATAATAAAATTATTCAATAGAAACAAAAAAATATGCTAAGTCTAATGAAATTTTCCTCTAATTAATCTGATACAAACATTGGTCACCAAGAAACCCAACAACCTTCACACAAGGTCCTCAAATATCAACACACACACTTGCTTGTCTAGCTTGATTCACACACCCAAAAGGTGTAAATCACCTTGTATATATACCAATATTATTTATGGTCAGCCATCTCTTTTTATATAATTTTAGGAAGAATTATTTATGTCTCCTAAGGTTAGCCATGATCATCTGCATGTGTTTTTTATACCATACCATGAGTTCATGTCATAAAAATCTCACAAACAAAGCATAACTCCACTTGTAAAACTATATTTGACCAATAGGAGATTGGTAAAACCATAAAAAAACTACATATATTATTCAATAATTTTTAAACACTCTTTAACCATCATAAACATTTGATCTAACCATCTACATTGTAAACAAACTTAATCATCCAAAATAGGTTCCTTTTAGCTATCAAAACCATCATGGTCAATTATGAGACAACCATTCAATCATATCCAAGTGAATAAGAAAAATAATAATCTCATATATAGAGTTAATACATCCCATAAATCACCTCTAAGAGCTCATACCCATCCCCACTCACTGATTAGGCCTTCCAATTTCACTTCTTACTCTGATTGGTATTTTTCACTCATGGAAACATTTTCATTATATCAAATAGACATATTTGAGGACATATAAATTTTAAATAGAGAAATTAATCATCCTAAAAAAATTCAATATTTTTTTATTCAAATCACAAGCTTCATCACACACCCATTTTTTCACTTGGTTACTTTCATAACTCTCTCACAATATCAAAAACACTATTAAGAAACACTTTTTGTAGGACCCACAAATAGTCAAGATTAAAAAAAACATATTAAAAACTTATAATATTCCTATAAAACCTAAAATCATAATATTTTATCACCCAATTCATTCTAATCCCAAACCATCAATATGTTCTCTATCAGTTCTAAGACTAGGGTTTTTGCACACAAAAACCTGCTTACCTTATTAAAAATCATTCATAAAGAGTAGAGACTTAACCCCTAAATTAATTATTTTATAATATTATTAGATAACCTCCCAAAAATATACAAAAGTCTCAGCTCCCCATGTATACTATGCATGTTCCAATGAACACAAGAAAGTACTTATCAGGCTCACTATACACCTTTCTAGCACCTCTTAAAGCCATAGGATCCTTTTTATAACTTTTTACTTAAATATTTAACCTATAACTTATTAAATTAATTTTAAAAATCATATTTTATCATTTTATGTGTATATATAATCTTAACCATTATGAAATCACTCTTTGACCCTTCATAAAGCCTCACTGAGCCACCTAGGCCAACTAAGCCAATAGCCAAGTTGTTGTGCCAATTAATTCCTAAATATTTAAAACCATAAACCTGACCTATTATCATCATATACATTACTAAAATTCATATTAAAATCATAATAATATCCTTGCCATGTCACACAATCCATAGTGCTCAAAACCCCATAGGCAACCATACATGATCAAGGCCTATAAGACATACACTATCCTATATACTTCATAGAAACCACATGAATTCAAGCTTTAGGATTATAAAACATCATGAACATGTAAACCATATTCACATAAATCTCTATTATATCCATTTGGGTCACCCATATAAGCTACACATTGTACTACGCATACTATGCCACCATGCTCCATTTCACTCTGACCTGTTAGACCATTTTGTCATCACCAATGTCACTTGACATCAATGAAAACACATCTACCATAAATATCCCAAAAATAATGAAATTATATATATATATATATATATATGAAATGGTGACATTAGGAATGGCATCACCCTTAAATTCGTTTAGCACTCAAATTACAACTATCAAATAAATATCTAGAATTTCAAGCCATTCTTATCAATTACAACATTTAATGCCTTGAGCCTCCAAAATTGAATGTATTTGTGGCCACATGTATTTATATTGAGATGTATAGTCACAAATAAATTCCCTCACTTATAAAAATCTGAAAATATAAGGTTCCTCACTCATTCTTTTAATCTCTTTTTGTGTAAACTTATTATGCAGAAATATTTTCATAAAGCTTGATTTTTGTAAACTTATTATGCATAATTACTTTCAAAAAAGCTTCATTCATTCACCCAATTAGACCAAATTGAATAATATAAGATATTTTTTAACTAAGAGATGATGGAAGCACATGCTACATCACATTGAGGAAGACGTAGAGCACCAAATCCAAGGAAAATCATGCTTATTTACCATTTGTGAAGGAGAGATGCTACTTGGAAGGTATTAATTTTCTTACTTTCATCTTAGCTTCTTGAATTAATTAACACCACCCCTTGAGGTAGTAAGATTAACAAGTTAGTTCTTTATGTTTATTTTTAGATTTTTTGACTAATGCATGAGATAACTTGTTTTGTAGTCATATTCTACACCATCGTATAGAATCATTGGTGCTTGCTAGCATATTCTACCATCTACCAACTAGAGTCAACATCTACATGTAAGATTTTATATCTACCAGTAAAGGTTAGTACCCACCATGAAGATCTAACATATGTTAATAAAGGACTAGAACCTACCAGCAAGATTTGGCATCTTCTAACAAGAGATAACACCTACCAATAATTGCTACCATCAACTAGGCACCAAAAAGTGTTATCACTTATTGACAAGTGTTGGGACTTTTTAGAATGTCTTGGCACCTACCAACATTTATACAAACACTTGTCACCATCATGTTCATATAGATTCATTCCATCTTACCTTTCATGCCTCGCATAGTTATGCCTATTAATTGACCTATATGCTTAAATAACTTTCACTTATTTTTTCCATAATTTCAAAACATATTCTTAAAATTTCACTAAAAGAACACAAGTTCATTTCCATATGGGCCACTAAAATTTACCCTAAATGAATATCAAGAAAAATAATTAAATGAATTATAAATGTCAAACAATAGATGTATATATATTATTTAACATCTCAAATTTTATCGAGATCAGATCAAAAGGGCTTATGGAATAAAGGTATTTAATCATGAATTTAAATTTAGAGACATAACATTAAAAGTGAATTAAAAGAACACATATGTATGTAAATTCAATGTATATTCAAACCAAATTAGTTTGGCCCATTTGTGGTTATAGAAAAAATATGGACTGGAGTTATCATGTGGATACACTATAAGGGAAACTTTTGAATAGATATATGAAAATCATACACTTGTACTAATATTGCATATGAAAATATAAAAAAATAAATAATTGTAAAAATACAAAAACATTAAAATATTAAAAAATCAAGACTTAAGCATAATATGACTACTATATTATAATATTTACTTATTTTATTTATCACATGTTTGGTAGATGGAATATTCTATTTAATATACACATGAATTCCATAGTATATGAGTGCAATACAGGACATACATATCATACATGGACACATATATGTTAGATTCTGGAAATGGCCATGCCAATGTTGGGTGCATCTTAGTCCATAACACTATCACATGTTATATCTTTCTATGAACTTTTACCATGTTGAGAAATCTAGATTGTTTACACATCTTTTTAGTTACTCATATCTTACACATTGCTACATGGATATGTTACTTTACTATGATGTGACACTGATAGACATAAATAGTGCAGACTAGTTTTCACTTGGTTTATGTTTGATAAGCTAGATATTTATTATCTATTAAATACACTCCTTAACCTTATCTATTTCAAAAAAATTAAGGACCTTGATTTTTACCCACTTTATTTGATTTTTATGACATATTTATGTCCCTAGTCTATGGCCCCTTGGCCTTGTTTTTAACAATATTTTTATGTCCCTTATCTATTTCCATTTTCCTTATATATGAGATAGTGTGCTTATGAGTGAATTAATATAGGATTATCAATTGAGGTTGGTTTCTTGTGGTGGTTGTTTAAATTTTTAATATTGCTTTGTTTTTAGGTATCATGACATATGTATCATGCACCTCCCCTTTTTCTATGGTGCAATGACTTAAATCATGTGCCTCTTTATTGTGCAAGCTTATTTAGTTCTTATATCATTAATGGCTACTACTACATGTCTAATTAATATCATGACATGACACTTATATGACATGTATTACATATTTTACATATATGCCTTTATTATATATATTTCTATGATGACATATTATCCACATACTAAAATGACTATACATGATTACATATTTATACATGACATGATACAATTTACACTTTTTTAGATGAGTGACTTATAGGATGAATACCTCACCTCAAAATGGGGCATATTAGTGTGATTTTAATAGAAACACAAACCTCTATGAATAAAAAAAATAGATTTTGGGTATCAAATATGATGTTAAAGATTCAAAATGGTTTAGATATTAGATTGGTTTAGATATGTGAAAACTATTTAAAAATTGGTATATACTATAGGAGAATTTTCCATGCACATGTACTCAATTTAAAAATACATTAGGTAAAAATTAAAAATTTAGATACAATCTAGTGCATATGCCATGCAATTCCACATAATTTATAAGAACATACATTATAAAATTACACATACATATAATTTTGAGATACGTGTTCTCACATTTAACATATAGATGCATAAAATCCTATATTAGTTAGCACATATTTAATGAGGCATGATACTTATTCATTCACATTTGAATTATCATAATGAAAATGATTACAATTGTTTATTTTAAAAACACAATTCAATGACACTGAGTAGTGAGAAAATTTGAATATGCAAGTCCATATTTAGTGGTTAACTCATGATTTTGAGGTACTGTATGTTTAATTCATCCATTATTAATGGCCATGGAATTATCTATACAAAATAAATTATGTGGTTCCCAAATTACAATATTTATATTCAATATCATATATAGATTAGTTATTTTTGTTAATGTAGTTGAGTACCATAAACATTAAATGGTCTTATAACTTCTCAAATTTTATGAGGATTGGATTATTTATCTTCCCAACCCAAGGGCTTACACAATTACAAAAATTTGGGGAACTATCACCCCATCTCCATATGCTTTGGAATGGAAGCATGAGTTATCCAATGCTTCAACAATGAAGCATCATATCCAACAAGTTATAGGGCAACATAGTTTACTCATCGATATGTGTATTCCTTCCTTCATCTTAAATATTTTTCAAATTTCAATTTCATATTTTATATTTTACATATGTAAATTGAATACTACATTTTCATTTTAGGTTTTCATGGAGAAAAGATATACATTTAGATCCATATCCTAAATACAAAGTGTGGTGTACACACTTAGGTATACTTTATCCTTTTACTATAGTATTTGTATTGCATTTTAATACTAAAATAAAAAGGAAGAATTTTTAGATACTAAAATTTTGTATTAAACACTTTATAGTGTCACTTCTGACCTACCTTCACCTTATATGATTTTTTCACGCATAAATGCCCCTTATTCACCTTTATGTCACATACACATGATTTTTATGAGTCTTACACTCTAATTTTACTATCAATCACCAATATTAGCCTCTCAATTTGTGTCAAAACATCTAAATATATTACTCAAACATCTCCAAATCATCATCATCATCATCATCATCATCATCATCATCATCATCATCATATATATATATATATATATATATATATATATATATATATATATATATATATATATATATATATATATATATATATATTCTTCTGTCCTATACACTAAAAACATCAAGCTCAGATAGTTTCATAAATGAAATTTACCTAGGGGTGACATTATTAACCCTCACCTAGAAATTACTATTTTCAAAATTATATAATTCTATTTTAGATGTAGATTCAAGAATCAAGTTCATACACATAAGTGTATCATAAGTAAACACAATTGATTGTATAGCCACAAAGAGTAAAATCATCCCAAAAAAGTAATGTCCACCTTAGCCAATAATGTTGATAGGTTTACCCTAGGTTGATGTTAGTTATAATATGTGCATATAAAGTTAGTTTTAAATATAATAAAATATTAGGATTTCTCCCAAACCTTTCCCACCATTATAATTTAGTCAAAGCTAGTTAGTTAACTAAGAAAACTAAGTATCTAGGTTTATTTGGCACTTTCTATATTTATCACATAACACTTATCATATTAGTTTAAACATTTTACATTCAGATTAATGATTATTTTTTATTATTTATAGTATAAATTTCATTCAAGTTTAAATCCTTAATAGGATTATATAATATAAATTAGGGTAAAACAAGAATCAAAGTAAGGTTTTTTTTCCTTGCATGTGAAAACATGTATAAATGTTTATTTTTTGAATTTATGAATGTGGGTATAAAATAGTGAAGACATATTTGAATAGGTTTTGGGTATAAGGTGTAGTATTCATTATTTGACTTCAAGGAAATAACACACCAAATGGGGTTTATAGTAAAAATGCAAAAAGTAGCTATATTACTAAGACTTGTAGACTTGGAATGATTGATTAGAGATATGTAATCACATTTAGAAGTTTAGAGATTGTGAAATGTTAAGTTATTGTCATGGTGGATGATGAAATTGAAAATGAATAAATATAGGGAGCACTTGAAAACTATATTACATAAAAATATTTCAATGAAATTAAAGATATATTCCTACATGAAATTGTGAGGATGACTACAAATCCAAAGTTGGACCTTCCTAGTTATTCAAGGAGATTAGGTCATGAAGAGATCATTGATTGAATCACCAAGTTAGATAAATGATTTGAGTATGAAATTATGGTATATCCCAATAAGGTAAAATTTTCATGGACAAAGCTAAAGGGTCACTCATCCTTATGTTGGAATCGTGAGCATGTAACAAGAATCTATAGAAGTAAATATAAGATAAAGACTTTGGATAGACTGATATCAAAGTTAAATTATAAAGGATAAATCCATATATTCTATTTATTAATTAACATTATTCAAGAAGTTACAAAATTTGTGAAAAAGGAAGATCAGTGTGAAATATTACACCGAGGATTCATATAAACTCACTAGTAGGGTTGATCATGTTGAAGATGACACTGAGAAAATTTTAATGCACCATAATGCATTGTAAATTTACATTCAAGATGAGTATGGTATGATTTGTTTTTTATCTATTAAATAAGCTTATAAGTGTGTTTTGAAGGTAGTGAATAGTTTTTACCATAAACAACAAGGTGAAACACAAGGGAAAGTAAAGTCTTCACATGTACAAGGATAAGTAAGAAACAACATATGTTACTCTATGTAAGAAGGATAAGTTAGTAATCCCTAGCACAATAACACAAGTGAACCAAAATCCAAATGATATTTTATTATATGGTAATATGGATTATTTACAAGAAGAGGATTCATTGACATGTGTTTCATAAATGGTGAAACTATATATAGATAATTTGAGTCTCGACATGTACATTATCAAGGTAGGAGGACAAGTGATGGGGATTTGCATATCATGGAAGTAGATAAGGGAAGTGTTGCATCAATTTATCAATGTGAATAACCATAAATGGGTCAATATATCATTGTGATTAGGGTGTTGTTGAAACCAAAAAATAAGATAATAGTCCCACATAGAGGAATAATCTATGCAAAACCAATTGTAAATATAGAGAATAATAAATAAGATAATAGTCCATATAGAGGAATAATCCATGAAAAACCAATTAAAAATCTAGAGTTAAATGTTTCAAATAGATTGTTAATAGTGGTAACATAGATAATATTGTTTTGTTGTAAGATATGGTTGAAAAAAGTAATCTGAAGAGCATTGTGAATCACAATCCCTATATATTATGTTGGTTGTTAAAGGGAAATCATGTTCTTTTGACTAAGAAATGTATGGTAAGTTTCCAAATAGGTGAATATAAGGATGAAGTCATGTGAAACATAATGCACATTGACATTTGTCTATTGTTACTCAGAATGCCTTGTTAATTTGACAAGAAGGCACACCATGATGATCTTTCAATCATCTATACTTTGGTGAAGGATGTGAAATAGTAAATTTTTATTCCTTTAAATGATAAGTGCAAAGAAGTAGACAAAGGACCAATATTCTTGATGATTTTGAGAAAAAAAATTCTTGAAAGAGGTGAGGGAAAGCACATGCTATGTTGTAGTCTCAAACCCCATGAAATAAGTGTGTGTAAACCCAAAAGAAGTAATTATAAACAAATTAAAGTACATGTTGAGTGATTTTTTATAATTTATTTCAAAATATCTACCATATGGGTTACCACCCATTCGAAATATAATTCATCAAATGGGCTTGATTATAGGTTCAAATTTTATAAATAAATCAACATATAAGTTGATTCAAAAGGAGAATTCAGAGGTGTAAAGATAATTTTAGGAGATGTTAGAAAAATGACTAATAAGATAAATTTTGATCTCATGTACAGTTCCCATAGTGTTATCACCTAAGAAAGGATGTGAACAAAGGATGTGCATTAATCCAAAATCCATCACCAATACTACTATCATTTATAGATTTTCATTATTACATAGTGATGATTTGATGGGTTTCTTAGGTGAAGAAAAATACTTTACAAATATTGACTTGAAGGAAGGATATCAATAAATTTGAATAAGGGAAGGTGATGAGTGGAAGAATTCATTAGATACATAGGATAGATTATAATAATAGTTAGTCATGCCATTTAGGTTGAATAACCGACTAAGTACATTCATGGGACTGATAAATGAAGTGTTGAAATAAGTTTTTGGGTAAATTTATCATATTATATCTGGATGACACATGGATTTTTAGTAAAATACATGGAAAACACCTAAAATATTTGAGATTAGTGTTGCAATGGTTTCAAGATGAAAATTGTTAGTAAAATTTTAAAAATATATCTTCATGAAGGAGGAGTTAATATAATTAGGTTTTTAATATCTTAATAAGATCTAAAAATGGATTTAGAAAATGTGTGAGGTATACTTGAGAGTATGTCATCTAGGAGCATGTTTAAAGTGTGAAGCATTCATGGCCTTTAATTTTTTTATAGGAAAACTATTAGTAATTTTAGTGGGATATGCATAATAATCACTGATGTGATGTACAATGCAATAAAATAATTTATATGGATCACAAAATTTGAACATAGTTTTCATCTATTGTCAAAGAACATAAATGAGCAACCAATGTTAACATTGTTAAATATTAGAAAATATTTCAAGTATATTGAGATGTGAGTTACATAAAAATAGTACTGATGAGTCAAGATGTTATGCCTATATATTATTTTGGTTATAAAATGAATGATGCAAATAATAAATACTCCTTATATGAGTATGAGTTCTATGCCATATTGAAAGCACTTAAGAAGTGGAGGCATGATTTGTTGCATAAATATTTTATGATGTACAAAAACTATCAAGCACCACAAGTTTTTAATATTCATAGAAAATTGATCCAAATACATATTAAGTGGGTTGAGTTTTTGAAGATTTACTCATGTTTTTAGAAACACATAATTACAAAGTTGAAAAGGGTTGTAAATGTGTTACGTAGAAGGTGTATCTTATTGAATGATATGCAAATGGAAATCATAGGATTTATTCCATGAAAAATATATATGATGAAGATTAATATTTTAGATGTTCATGGAAATAATGTGCAAAAATAGTGAGTTGTGACATAAAAACGTGGTTGGATTATTTCATGCAAGAAGGATTATTGTTCCAAAGAGTGTATTTGTGTATACATAGAGGTCTAATAGACATGATTTTTATCAAGGAGAATCACAGTAGATATTATCATGTCATTTTAGTTATGAAAAACCTATGCTTATTTTTTATAGAATTATTTTTATATATGAATGAGCACAGATGTGCACAAATATGTGAAAGAGTTTGGATTTTTCTAGTTGGAGAAAGGGAGAAACCAAAATATAGGATTGTATCAACCATAGACAATTCTCAACACACCATGGGAAGATATTGTATACACATAATATTTTTAAAATTTATCATTTAATGATGATTTTTCTTTTGCACTAAATTTTTGAGTTTTAATATCTCTAAGTGCACACTTTAAAGGGTGCACTACAAAGGGGGACAGAACTTTTATGTTTTGCAAGATTTTTGGTCCTTATACCATTACCTAAAACCACTACAAGTCACTTTTATAAAACTCCACAAGCAATTAAAACCCATTTGGTCACTTATCTAGACAATTCCCCTATAAAATGACCCTTACTAAAAAACACCCCTTTTTTCATTTTCATGCTACCTTGATCAGGTTGATTTTGTTAGAGATTCGATGCAAGTTATAGAACTAAGTTATCAATACTAACTTAATTGGAGACCTAACAACTACTTTACCCACCTAACAAAATTGAGTTGGTTGATCATATTTTCTAAAATTTCTAAGAGGCTTTAGTGTCAATCCTAGGCTATAAACACCCCCTTCACTTCAATCCAATAGAGAGTAACATTAAATTTTATATTTTTATAGCTCATAGTTTTGGCATTTCTACACTTTAGGAGTCATTTCTTAAAGTTTTTCTTTGGAAGGAAAGAATTTAGTATTGTGGGAAAGTCTTGGATGCAAAGTAGGAGTATTTTAGCCTACAGTTTATTTATATAGTGTTATATTTACAAATACATAACAACTTCTTTAAAATCACCATTTTCCAATGGAGAGATTAATTCATGCCATGTTTAATCAAGATAAGTACTCTTTCATTTTTTAGATAGATATTACACAAAGCAATAGGTTTAATGTTTTTCCCCTTGCTTAGAATTACCTCTACAATTACTTGAATAAACTTTTCCTTTGCATGTTATGTTTTGTTTTTTTAATTATCCCCCTTTGTGCCACAATTTTTAGTGAGAAATAGATAACATTTATTTTATGTATTGTATTCCTCGATATGGTTATTGTGTGGTGTTACTTGACTAGAGGCTTTGAAACCCTCTCCAGTAGTGTTGTGTGATAATAGATCCCATAAGTATGTTTAGTGGATCTAAATTAGTCATGTCCTAATATAAATAGTTATGTAATGATTTTTTATTAATATTACCTTCTCAAAGCTTGGAATTCACAAAGTAAGACAAGTTCTAGATCTGTCCTAATTTGTTTCATACATTCTAGTGAACCTGACATAAATCTAACCCTTACATTCTTAATTTTTTAGTCATAATCAACTAGATCAAGTCAGTTGATCAAGTTTTATTTTATAAGTCTCTTTATGAGATAACTAGATCGAGCTAGTTGATATAGTCTATTTTCTATCTATATGTCTATGGTTTTAATATAAATAGATCAAGTTGGTTGATCTAGTCAATTTTTCTATTTATAGGTACAAGGTTTATAGTCAACTAAGTCATGTTGGTTGACCTAATTTTATCTTCTCTTTACAAGTTTTAGTTTTGGACAACTAGATCGAATTGGTTGATATCATTATTCAAATGGTATTTTTCATTCTAATATCTAACAAAATATAGTTGCTCAATTTTTTAATACGCAACTTTCATTTTTTAGCTAACTAAATCAAACTTGTCAATCTAATAATTTTATTACTATCTACATTTTATCTATAGTCAACTAAATATATTTGATTGATCTTGTTTAATATTCATATTTTATATATTAGAAAACAAGATCAATTTACTCGATTTTGTTTAGTAACTATGTTTTCAATTTTTTGTCTGTATAGAATTAAAAACCTCACTTGGATGACCCACTTAATAAAAATTAATCAATTCTACTCAATTGAACATGTCGGTCTTGTTATATCTTCTTGGTTCATTCTTAATAGCTTTGCATTTCCATTTTGTCAATTTTAAGCAATTTCTAATTCATGTTTTTCTAACTAAAAATTATGTTTACTACTTTATTTAGTTATTAGTTTTGTCAAATTGTACACACACATTAAACTAGAGATCAACCAATTCAATCTTATTTTTCATTTTTGTTTTCTACTATAAAACTAAATAGACTATGTCAATTTTGTTTCTTTGGTATAATTTTTAAATAAATGGTATCAACTAGCTCAATCTTGTTTTGTATTACTTGCTCAACTAGATTGACCTATTCAATCTTGTTATGTATGTTTTATTTTTTATTAGAAGAAAAATAAATCAATCAATATTTTCATAATAATTACAATCACTCTTACTTTTTAAGTAAAAATTTGAATTCTTATTTATTTATTTTCTTAAATTGAAACTTGGTTTTTTTTTTAAAAAAAATTAACCTTTATTTTCATTTTGTTTGGTTTTCCCTAGTAACTTAGTATTAATAGTTTTAAAATTACTTAACTATTATCATTAAGCGATACTTGATATTTTACTTATAGTTATTTTATATCATTTATAGATATCATAGTGTGAGGGGCTTTCCCTAATACTCATAACCATTCTATAGATCTAAACATGATTTACTTTCCACATACTTCATGGTATTTTAGGAACACTAAAGATTTCCTTTGTATTAAACCCTAAGAATCTAGCCATGTTTGACTATGTGGTTCATCAATTAGTGGTTAGTGTCTAGAATCTACTTCTAGTTTACCCTTGAAACTAGGTTTCGTGGGCTATGGGAATGACACTTACTCCATAGTTAGAAATCTAGAACATTAGGTCATCACTATCTAATGCACATGCCAATATATTTAGAAGCTTACATTATCAAACATAACCTTTAGTACAACCTCTTAATCTTATTTTTTAATAATTATTTAGCATTATTAGTCACCAAAATTACATTTTTTTACTTGATTATTTTTATTCTATGTTGTATTACAAACTATATCATCCAATGTTGATACAAGATATGTGACGTGTTTCACCTAGATAAACCAATTCGATCTAATTACCTATGTTCTTACTCTACTTTTATTTTTAAGAAACTAAATCATATAGATATAATAATTTAAATTTTTTTTATCAAATTATAGAACTTAATCAACAAGTTAGATCTAGATGATTTCTCTTTTATGCTATATTTTTAGCTAGATTAATTATCTCAATCTAATTAGTTTTTAGATTATTCTATTTTCCCAAATAGATCAACTAGCTCAATATAATCCATTTCTAAATGGTTTTGTAACCTTATGTTCCAATTAGATTGACCAACTCAATCTAGTTAGTTGACAAACTATTATACTTTTCTAACTAGATTGACCAGCTTGATCTAGTCAGTTTTTAAACTATTTTATTATTTCAACTAGATCGACCAACTCAAGCTAGTCATTTTTTTAGACTATTATAATTTTCCAACTAGATTGACCAACTTAATCTAGTCAATTTTTAGATGGTTTTATAACCCTATTTTTCCAACTAGATTGATTTGATCAAGCTTGTTAATTTAAAGACTATTATGTTATCTTATTTTCTCTAACTAGATTGATCAACTCAATTTGGTTAGTTTATATATTATTCTTTTATCATATTTTTCTAACTAGATTGACCAACTTGATTTAGTCAATTTATAGATGGATTTGTAACCCTATTTTTCCAACTATAATTACCAATTCGATCTACTTGGTTTTATGACTATTCAGTTATATTTTTTCTAACTAAATCAACCTTCTCAATCTAGTCAATTTCCAGATTATTATGTTAACCCTATCAATCCAACTAGATTGATCAAATCGATGTAGTTTATTTTCAGCCTATAGACTTTAAATTCTCTAGTATGCTTATGAATATGTTTCTTTTTCATCATGAAACACCTATTTGATGAAGTTACACAACAAAATCAAACTAACATCATGAATCTTACTAATCTTCATAAAGCCTCTAAAATGCATCTACCCTATCATGTGGTAGATAATCCTAATCTTATTAATATCCATGTTACTACTAAAACCACTAATTATGGGACTCCTTCCCATTATTCTTATCTTAATTCTCTGTTCATACCTATGGTAGAGGATGAAAGTGATCTTTAATATATGGATGAAATGATCTTTTTCATCAATGAAAAACCTCAATATCAGGGTAAGGACCCCATAGTCATGTATAACCTCATGATGGGACCTAACATTGGATAAACCCCTTCACCTTCAGCTAGATTTGACATAGGATTTAGGGAAAGTCATACTATGGCTTCTATCAAACCCTTATCCTATATAATGCCCTCCTATTCCATTATGTCTTCATCTTTCATGCCAACCATTTCCACAAACATGGTAGGCATGATGTTTAGTGGGTCTACTCAAAATTCTTACATTAATATAAAACATAATATAACTACTAGTGCATCTCAAACTATCAATGCCTCTCATGCCATTGATACATCCCATGCTACTATCACTAGTCAAAATACCATTAACTCTAATCAACTTTTATTATAAACTTTAAATTAAATGGATACTTTTCAAACTAATAGTGTCATTAAAATGATGCAATGCAAAATTAGTTAATGCATTTTGAAAATCATCCTTAGCCTACTCAATGGGTGTGAAAAATCCTAATGCCTGCCACCCCCTAGAGATGTGCATGGAAATATTATACCACAACCTCCACTTCTTAATAAGAATATTAAACATTTACAAAACAAACCTCAAGTTCCTCTAATTACAAACATTAACATAGGTATAATAGTTGTAACTATCAGTATAGAAAGAATATTTAAGGAATGATAATGAAATTATATTTCATGGTTTAATTGAAAAGAGAAGAAAACATTAAATTAGGTAGCTAAGAAGGATGTTCACTTCACATTCCCAATTTGACTCTTCATATTCCTATGCAAATGGATAACTTATTAAATAAGACAAAATTTAAACACCTAAGATTAATAAAAAAATATATACAATATTGCTACATCCCCCCTTAATCTATAGGGTTCATTGTTAGACCAAGAATTCCTCTAAAATTTTCAATTTTTTCTCCTCTAAGAACTTTTGTTTAGATGTCTATTGGTTGCTCTATTATCAAGAATTGTTGCAAGTTGACACTTCCTTCTTTCACATAATGCTAAATCAAATAAAATTTGGTATTGATATGCTTGGTTCAGTTATGAAATATTAGATTATTTGTCATAAAAAGTGTTGTCAACCATGGAAGGTGTTAACGACACCTATTACTCCTATAACTCTGAAATAACCCTTTTGAGCCACAAAATCTCTCTAGTTGCATTTGAAGTGTCCATATATTCTACTTATATTCAATAAGTTACCAACACCAATTGATTTTTATATTTCTAAATAACTACTATTATTCACAAATTCATCGAAGACCCAGAGGTGGAATTTTCATCTTCATGATCATTAGTAGAGTTAGAATTTGAATACTTAACTAGTTTTAAGTTTATTGCTCTGGAGTATTTGAGACCAAAATTTTGTGTTCTTTGAGATATATAATGACCCTTTTTGTTGCTACCTAATGATTATACCTAGATAATTTCAATAATCTTGAGATGACACCAACTATAAATGATATAACTAGTCAAGTTATGGTCACATAAATTAAACTTCTAATGAGTTATCTATTTTTAGTAACATTAACCAAATTTATTGAGTCTTCATATGTCAATTTGATATCATGTTCTAGGGCACATTGCGAGGCTTAAAATATTCTATTCTGAACTTACTCAAAATGTTACCAATGTACCTCTACTAATGAATGAAGAAATACTTTGGTTTTTGAATTAATTTAATACCCAAATACTAATGAAGATAATCCAAATCAACCATTTTAAATATTTTCATCAAATTTGATTTGAATTTTTCATTATAAAATTCATTGTTCTCTATGATGATCAAAATTTCAATATACACCACCATAAATATAACTATTTTTCAACTATTTTTACAAAAAGAGTTGCATCTTGGAACTTAAAATGTTTTAAGTTAATTTTCATGAGGTACTTAGCTAGTTTATCATACCATGATCAAGGGGATTGTTTCAAAACATACATCAATTCTTCTAGTTTGTACACCTTTTGATCTCATCTATTTACTACAAAACCTTTGAGTTGTGTCATTTACATAGTTTCATTGAAGTCGCCATTTGGGAATGTAGTTTTGACATCTATTTGGTGAAATTTCCATCCATTATGAGCTACCAAATCCAATATGGTCTAAATGGTAGTCCATTTTCCTCTAAGTGCAAAGGTTTAATTTTATTCAATTCCTTGTTTTGATCATACCCCTTTGTAACTATCATAGATGTCCCTAGGTCTAGATAACACAAAAGCAAGTTAGAAAGATCACATGAGATGAAACTTGTACACACCACTATGTTGTTGAAGCAAGAAGAAATAACATAAAATAAGAATATTTCAAGAGATAACATGGATACAACTGATCATTCATTAATATAATAAGGCTGAAGTAAAGCATACATATAGGATAGAAAGTAAATCCTCCTCAAATGGTGGTTAAGGCACCCATAGAGTAGAAATGTAACTCCTCCACAAAAGGTGGTCATAAATGCTTAGAATAGAAGAGTAACTCCCATACCCAAAATATCTAGTCAAGGGAGTTACATCCTAGTCTTCTATTCAAACCTATGGAATATATGACACACTATCTCTAGCTAAGGAATCATATCCCACAAATGTAGGAAAATTCTATATGAGAAAATATAATATTTCTAAATTAATTAATCTATGAAAATAAATACCTACACTAACACCCACCCATAACCATAACTTAGATAGGTAGTGTGAAATAAAAATGGGTATTAAAAACCAAGCTTGATCAGGTGCCCATGTATAAAACAAGCTCTCATAAAGTAGAGAAAGTGATAAAACTCGTAGGAAAAAACTTCCCCCCAAAAGAGAGACATAGAAGAAGTGAAGAGGCTAAAAGGCCCCCCTAAATATGATTTTATTTTTGATGTAGACCATACCCCAAAAAGATATCATAGATGAATGAACTTGCTCTTGGTAAAATTTTTAGTAAAGATATCAGTAACCTACTCTAAATATTGGTAAAATCTCAAGTCGATGACCTGACCATGAATAAGCTCCCAAATAAAATGCATGTGAATCTTAATGTGTTTGGTTATCTATTTTTGAACTAGATTCCTACATATCTATATAGTACTATGGTTGCCACAATAAATGATGGTGGGTTGCATGATAGGAATGTTAAACTCTAATAGAATCCCCTAAAGCCAAATAGCCTCAGTAGCTGCATTAAGATCTCCCTTGTACTCTACCTCTTTAGATAATATAGCAATAAAATTTTTCTTCTTACTAGACCAAATGATAGGGCTAAACCCCAAATAAAAATTGTAACTTGAAGTGGACTTCAAATTATGAGTATCATCCTAATCTGAATCTAAAAATATAACCAAGATAACCTTTGTGCCAATTCTCTTAAATCCCAAATCTATAACAACCTTAAATGTAGTGCAATATCCTCTTAGCTACTTTCCATTATAGCTCATGGGGATCCTACATGAATCATTAAACAATCCCTACTGCATATGAAATGTCAAGCCTGGTATGAGTCAAATAAATGAGGCTACCAATAAGTTATCGATATCGAGAGCCATCAACCAAAGGTGTAGAATAATTAGCCTCAATTTTGACTCCTAATAAAAAGGGAGTCAAATGTGGCTTTAAATCATCCATGTGAAATAAAGATAAAAGATTGAGATCATACTTGGGATGTGTAAAATAAATCCCTAAATTAGACTGTGAAATCTCAAGACCAAGTAAGTAATGAAAAATATCCAAGTTTATCATGTCAAATCAGTTTTTTAGAGTTATCTTTATCACCATAATAGATGATGAGGAACTCTTAGTGATCAAATGATCATCAACATAAAGGATTAGTATCAGTAAATAATCATCCTACTATAAGAAGTATACATTAGGGTTTGAATGACACCTAGTGAAACTTGAAGTAAGGAAGAAGGAATCCATCTTGGCATACCAAGTTCAAGGGGCCTATTTAAGGCCATAGATAGATTTTATAAGTTTGAAAACTAAGGATGAATCCTAAATAAACCTAGGTGGTTATTCCATGTAGATCTCCACCTCAAGGTTATGAAGAAAGGAACTCTTCACATCCATCTAATGCACATCCCAACCATATGTTATAGTTAAAGCTAGTGTGATTTGGATCAAAGTCATCTTTGTAATAGGTGTAAAGGTCTCTAAGTAGTCAATGTCAGCTATCTATGAAAAACCCTTGGTGACCAATTATACCTTATACTTATTGATCGACCTATCTATTAAAAAATTGGTCTGATACATCCACCTACATCAAACCATCTTCCTTCTCTTAGGAAGTGAAGTCAAATCCCAAGTGTGATTTTTGATCAATGAAGAACATTTTTCCTGCAAATCACTATCCCACTTAGGTATGCCTAAAACCTCTTGAAATGTTTGTGGATTTGATACTAAAGAAAAAAATGCATGTGGACCACTTTAATAATATGATCGAGTATGTTAGTCATCTGTTGTATCCCCTACCTAAATGTGTGTAATCTAAAGTGTTTGCCTAGCCCAAAGGGGCCTAAATATGGGTGATTCAAGTGTTAAATCCTCATCATATGAAACATGTCTAGAGGTGGATGTATAAGACTCATCATCAGTATCCTCTCTATCAAAACTAGAAGAAGAAGAAAAATACCCTAGCTTAGAAATTTCCTCTAGATGATCTAAGTTGAAAGAAGAATCATCAAGTCTAAGTAAATCTAATGAAAGAGAAGAAGATTCAAGTGTTAATTCTTTGGGACTCTCCTAAAAGTGAACACTTCTCTCTATGAACAACTCATGTGTGGTTGAATGTAAAATGTGGTACCCCTTGATACCATCTAGATAACCTTCAAAGATGTAAGACTTGGACTGAGGTTCCATAGCTTTGCATTTCTTCTTAGGTATATGTGTCATAACTAGAGATCCAAAAACCCTAAAGTACTCAACATCAAGTTTTCTTCCATGCCAATCTTAAAAGGGTGTTATGCCTTTCAAATATTTATGAAGAACCCTATTCTAAATATTAAAAATACAATTAATATATTTGGCCCAATACTAAGGTGACAAGGACTTAGAGTAAATCACACAACTAGCCATCTCTTTCAAAAACTTGTTCTTGTGTTCTGAAACTCTATACTATGAAGGTATATAAGTAACTATCTACTACATATAAAATCCCCTCTATGGTGCAAAATTTCTCAAATATGTTTTTGACATATTCACCTCCATTGTTAATTCGAATAACCTTGATGGATTTATTAGATTGTTTCTCAACAAGAGCCTTAAAGTCTTGAAAATATTCAAATACTTTAGACTTTTGATTAAGAAAATATACCCATGTATATCTTGAGAAATCATCAATGAAAGTGATAATGTACTTAGCCCTTATAAAAGATAGACTAGGAAAAGGTTCAGATACATCATTATGTACTAACTCCAGTGCTTCTGAAGCCCTCTAAGCTTTTCCTTTGTCAAAATTTTTCTTCGTGGTGATTTCTAAGAGATGAACCCTCACAAAGTTCCTCAAAGGATTGGACTCAAGGCAAACCTATGACAATGTCATTTTTACTAAGTTATTCAAGATAGTGATAGTTAAGGTGTCCAAACCACTCATTACATAATTATCTAACTCCATCTGAATGAGATAGCAATCCAGTTAGAGAAGAATCAAGCACAAAATGAAAGGTGTATAACCTAGTTTGGTAATCTTCCCTCCCCACTACCACAGTAGAATCACTATTCAACTCCCTAATGATAACTAAATCTGGTAAAAACTCAACCGTCATGCCTTTACTGACATGGGTGATTTGATACACAAATAAGAGATTGGTTGAAAGAGAAGGAACACTTAGAATATTATTTAATGTTCCTCCTTCCATTTCAATAGATCCTCTCCCTACAAATTGTATATATGTGTCATCACCCAAACTAATAAAAGACATGCTACAAGACTCTAAGGAAGAAAACTCAACTAGTGAAAATCCCATGCATTGAGAAGCACCTGAGTCAATAAACCATGAAGATGTTGAATTTATAACTACTACAAGATCCTTTCCTTTTTCTTTCTATTTCCCTTTTCCCTTTACATTAGTATAATCTTGAGTAGATGAATTTTTCTTGATGGACTCATGAACACCTATGTTATTCTTCTCTAGGATATGAGTTAAGTGATCTATTTGCATCTTCATTCACTTTTGTTCATCATGCTCATTTTTCTTATATTACGTCCACTTAACCTTCTCTTTCTTAGGTTTTTCATTAAAAGAGGAGGATTTAGTGTTGGTTTTGGTAAAGGTTGATTCTTTCTTCTTCTCTTGATCCTTATTATTCTTCTTCTCTTTGTTTGAATTCTTTTTATTTCCATTCCTAGCAATTAGGGCTTGAGGTTTTATGGAATTCAATGTAACCATCTAAATTAACTTATCTTTCTCCCTAGTTAAGTCAGTAATGAAATCACCTAAAGAGGGCATTTTCCATGCAGTTCCCAATGCACTTTTAGTGGCATAGAAATTAAAGACAAAGACTAAATATCTAGGACCACATATCTTAGAGATTTTATAAATAACAAGTTGGTCATCCTCTTTCTTTATCCCACATTCTTTCAATTATAATATCAAAAACTTGAACTTAGTGAATAAATCCTGAAGGGTGTCAAAGTTTTAAGGACTCAGGCTAATAAGTTCATTCTCAAGCTCAAGAACTCTCATCACATCTTGCTCTCCAAATAGTTTACCTAGAATGGTCCATACATCCTAAGGTGATTTGGTAGGCTCTAGGTGATATAGGAGATCAGGTGCTATAGAAAGACATAATAGCCCATAAGATTCATCACTATGATTATACCACTTAACTATCTTTGCATCTATTATAAGTTTATTTTCATCTCCCATAGTTATCTTATGAAAACCCTTACTCCTTAGAATGATTGTCATCTTAAATTTCCATTTGTGATAGTTAAAGGGAGTTAGTGGGCTGATTTAACTTGAATCCATTAGTGAAAAAATAAGTTGAAGTAGTAGTGTAAGTTATAGTTGTTGTAAAAATGAAATTACAAGTAGAAATGAAAGAGTAACATAGAAAAAATACACCCCCCCCAGAAATATGAAATGGAAAATCCCTCAAAATGTTGTAAATTCACACTCAAAATACATTAGACTCAACTGATAGTGCATCTAGAACAATTAGTGCATGTGTCAAAAAGACAATTTTTTCCAAACAAGGTGAGTACATTGGTCTCAGCTGATAATGCATCCAAGAGTGTACAAGTGTGAGAAGTGAGTCAAGTAGAGAGTCCTAACATATGGCACTTTATAAATTTAGTACATTTATAAAATAAATTAGACCAATGGAAAGAGGATAAAAAATATGCACTTTTAAAATATATGGCACTCAATTATGAGTTGTCGATCAAAAGTTATAGAAAATTATATTTCCCATCATTAATGGCCTATATAATAAATTTCCACTAAAATTTCAAATGCACAAGTGGAAAGTCAATGAACATAGCCTTCCAACCAATTAATATAAATAGAATTAAAAATTGAATCTTCTCAAGAAAACTATAATTCTTTTACAATCCTTCCTCAATTTATTGTTCTTTTTTAAATAATAAAAAAAAATTAGAAACAATCTCTACATATGAAATTGTTTTGAGTATCAGTTACTAAAAACATCATAAATTTTTTATTTCTTAACAAAATTCAAAAATTTAAAATGATTCAAAAATCTAAGAGGAAGGCTCACCAAATCTCAAAAACTTTCATCATGATTATTTATGGTTGGAGTGTAGTTTGCAAAAAAATAGTTAGATGGAAAAGTAATCATGAAAATCAATGTCTTTCCTACAAATATTCAAAAAATGGAGCCAAAAATATAACCATACAAAAATGACAATGTACATGAAAAGTTTGGAAGCATGCAGCCTTTATATTTACCTTCAAACACATTTAGTAGAACCAATCTATGAAACTGAAAGATAAAATAGCAGATAGTTCAAATAATTTGACAAAGAACTTATGATTTTGAATGAAATCTTAACAATAAATAAAACCATACTAATGTTTACCATGGGTAGGATCTGATACCATATCAAATATTTATCCAAGTATAGATAACATGAAATAAATTTGGAAGGATCACATGGGACAAAGCTTATGCACACTACTATGTTATTGAAACAAGAAGAAATCACATAAAATGAGAATATTACAAGAGACAAAGTAAAGTGGAGAAAAACAATCATTCATTAAGATAATAAAGTTAAAGTAAAGGATACATATAGGAGAGAAAGTAACACCTCCTAAAATGGTGGTCAAGACACCCATAAAATATAAATGTAACTCTTACACAAAAGGTGGTCATATGTGCCCAAAATAGAAGAGTAACTCCCATACATGGAATATCTGGTCAAGGGAGTTACATCCTAGTCTTCTAATCAAACCTATAACATATATGACACATTATCTCCACCTAAGCAAGCAAATCCCCTAAATCTAAGAAAACTCCATGTGAGTAAATATAATAATCTCAATTAAATAAATCTAGGAAAATACATACCTATACTAACAATAATAAGCCCTACTTTATGCTTTTAAATTGAGTCATCACCCATATATTTGTTTTGGTAAACCCACTTAAGCCAATCAATTTGTAACCATATGAAGTATCAACTAATTTCTAATTTCATTTTTTACCAATGAACTATACTTATCTTTCATTGTTTTTGTCTAACATTCAATATTCTCAACCTATTTGAAATTTGTTGGTTCAAAATCAAATGCAACATTGAGTTCTTCATCTAGAGAATCATTCAAGGTGAGATTTTCAATTATATCTTGGATTTATTCAAGGGACTTGTCTGATTGTGATGTAGTTTCATGTACACTTCTTATGCCTATTTTTCCAACTTCATTAGGTTTCACATATTTCAATGTTTTATTGGCCCACATAGGCATTTGTTTCTATGTTTTAGGTGCTTCAAGTTTATCCTCTAAAATTACATCAATTTTTTTCCCTCTATTATGATATCCTGTGTTCATTGTCTAATGAAGTTTCACTCTCTCCTTTGAGAAGAGTTTAAATCGCAAGTATAGGAAACAATATAAAATCAATAGATTCCCAATTGTGTGTCCCCCACTCATTGTATATAAGATCCAAATCACTCTCTTTATAGACATCAAACTTTTCATACTTCTCAATTCAACTCAAATAACTATCATTATACTCTTTATCCTTTACAATATCATAAAAGACAACTTATCTTGTGAAAATAAACTTATTCTCTTTCTTATCATATAGTATTTATTCTTGGAAGATTCAAAATATCCTCAGTGGATAGATTTTTAACTCTTGTGGTCTAGCTTATTTATCTTCTCCTTTGAAATCAATGTATAACAAGTGGATCTAAAAATTTAAAGATGTCACAATGAAGGGAGATGACCATACCACGTCTCATATGGAGTCTTGCATTCAAGAGATATTGATAATGATCTATTTTATAGGTATATTATTGTTTTCGGTTCTTTGGCCCAAAAGTGTATATTTACCCCTTTGTAGTACAACATAGCATGAACCATATTCATCACAATTCCATTCATCCTTTATATGACTCTATTTTATTGTGGAGTGTATGGAATTATGAGATGGTGTTTGATCCCATTTTGCTTAGAATGGGATTCAAACTTCTTTAAAGTGAAATCACCACCTTTTTTGTCTTGAGTGTCTCGATGAGGGTTTGAGTTTTTTTTTCAATCATGTTTCAAAACTTTTGGGAACCCTTGAAGGCTTCTAATTTTTTATTCATAAATTATATCCAAGTCATCCTACTATACTAATCAATGAATAATATGAAGTACTTATGACCACTAGTAGAGAGGATTAGAAGAGAATATAAGTCTGAGTGAACCAGTTATAAATTTATGCGAATTTTACACTGTGACTTCATAAATGGTTCTCTTGCATGTTTAATCAAGATGCAAGATTCACATATTTCATTTGATTTCATAGGCAATGTAGACATGACAACAACATCATTATTTTGTAATACATGAATGCTATTATAGTGAGTGTGCCTGAATATTATATGCCACATCATGTTTGGAGAGATTATGTCTTCCATGAGATGAGCATAATTACTTAAATTTGATGGCTCACCCTTGATTTTGAGTGTTTCACTTCCTCATATCTAGTTAAGATGATTGCATTGTCACTCTTTCTCCTAATAGTGACATCACCATTATCCAACATAATAGAATGGCCTTGTTTCTTTATGATCAATAGGAACAACAAGTTTCATTTCAATTGAGGAAGGTAGATGGCATTTTAGAGTTTGAAATATGGAAGTCTTAAACACTTGAGTCTTATTGTACCTCTTCTTTGTGGTTGCAAACTTTATCTATTTATGAGGTATACCTCACCATAACTTTCTTTACTAAACTCCTCAAATAAGTCTATTCAAAAATTCATATATAGAGTGACACTAGTATCAAGAATCCAAACATCAAGCCATGAAGAACTGACTAAGAAACTATTTGGTTCATCATTTGTACTATAAAACACACATTCATTAGTGAATTGGGTCGAATCTAATTGTTCTATTTATTTGAATTTTCATATTTCTTGTTACGATATGCTTTAATCTTCTACCATGGAGTTATTCATTCATAAGTCTCATGGATTTATTTTCCATCACACCATTTGTAGTAGAGGTTTTTTTTATCATTTTATTTTTTACCACCTTAATTTTCATTTTTCCCACCTTTTCCCTTATACTTATTCTTATACTTTTCATTGCCTTCATTTTTGGAGGACGTGGCCTTTATGGATGTTTTTGAATAATTTGCTTTGACAAATCACTAACTTTATTCTATTGTGGACTTAGTTTTAATTCCAAAATATTTTTCTCTTTCTTCCATCTTTTCAACCAACTAATAAAATATGAGATCCTTAACATATTACTTTCTTGTAGAAACTCCAAGTAGGTTAAATATTTGGGAAGAAGGGACTTTATCAATGTGGTCATATAGATGTTGATTTTGACACCCATTACTTCTAAATCATGCTTGATGGAACATATCTCTGAAACCAATCTCATCCCATCTCCATCTTTTAACTCAAGGTTGAATGAATTCAATTACAACTGAATGAATTCCAACTCTGAGTGTGAATCATATACATTCTTAAATTTTTGAAATGCTTCCAAGGGAATATTTATCCCATGAATATGATGAAACATGTCTCCATTGACTAAGGCCGTCATCAAGGCCAATGCTTTCTAGTTTTTCTTCCTTCATGCCGAAATATCCTTTGCATTTCCTATTGTCTCAACTAGATATATATCTTCATCACAAATATCAAACCATATATCAATGAAGATGAGTCTATTGTACACTTATTGAGATAATTCTAACCAATTATCTCTGTTAATCAATGTTGTGCCAATGATAGATTTGATTGAATGCATGGTTTTAAATTTTGAGTTTAGAGTTTTGAGTTTTTATTAACCCCAATTAGTTCCTTATCACTCCAAAATGGTCTTATTTATATATACCAATAGAATGATATACCAAACCTCTCGATATACCCACCCTTCTTATATGCATGTCAGTAAATGAAAGAAGTTAACCCTTTTGATATATTCAATAATATGTGAAAGAGGCCTTATGCATGAGAGCATAGTGGTACACAGTACCTAGGTGTCACATGAAAATTATTTTCCCTGTCATTAACATTGGCTTAAAAAGAAAACCTCATACATCAATATACTCAATTTTCCTTAATTTTTTGGATTTACATTTTTCCATAATGATGATTGGATATAACTGTAGATCTACTTATTTCTCTTTAAAATACGTGATTTGGTTAATTTTCCCAAATCCACTTAGAGTGGCATGCTCAAGGCAATTTCAATGAAGAAATTAATCAAATTTAAATCTAAAAAATCTTTAAAATGTTTTAAAAATTTGAAAATGGCATTCAAAAAAAATTATGATTTTAAAAAATCTTTAAAATTTTGTACCTTTCTCACTCCATTTGTCTTATATGAGAAATAATCTCCAATATTGGAAGATTGAAAATCTATGGACTCTAATTATGAATGAGATAAATTTTCATCTTGTAAATGTTCACAAAGGAATCTCCCAATGAAAGCACCATTGTGAGAAGAGTCGAGTTTGAATGCATTGACTTGAATATGATAAAATTCTTCCCAAAAATAAATCCACATATAAAAAAACTTATTCTTGTCATGCAGGTTTAAAACTATCATAAAAAGCAGAATGCCTTCTTTAAGTGATACACAAAACCATGTAATAAAACACCTTAATTTATTAGATAAATGTAATCAATTAATAGTGAAGATTCTAATTTTATTTAATCATAAAACCTATTGTCAAATAACTAAAGTGACAAGAATATAAGGATAGATCTGATCAGATACACAGTTGACACCAAACATTAATAGGTTTTAGAGGTATCAAATGAGACAAAATATTAAAAAGATAAAACTTATACCCAACATCCAAAACTTGAGAATAAATTGGTGCACTACTAAAAAAGCCTGTATGGTTATCATAAACTACACATATCAAGTATAAAATAACATATAATGGTAAATATGCCTCTGTTATAGACCAAAATGCCTCTTTAATAATTGTTGATTCAAGTTGAAAATGAGTAAAAAGAATGAGAAATTAGACAATTGAAATTCTAGGATCTGATACTAATGCCAAGATGAAACTAATAATGAAGGAATGACAATGAAATTATATTCCATGATTCAATTGAAAAAAGGAAAAAACATTACATTAAATAAGGCAATAAGGTTGTTCACTTCACATTCCCAATGTGACTCTTACTATTCTTATGAGAATGGATAAATTATTGAATAAGACAATCTAGAAACCTAGGATTAATATAAATATATATATGATATTGTTACATTAACTATCACTTATAATAGATACACTAATCTAGCCTTGTATTTGAAATCCTTCAAAAAATTATACAAATATTGGGTTACTCAATACTTTCACCACCATAAAAATATTAGATAAAAACTTTTCAAGTGATGCTTTAGACTGGTATAATCAACTCAAAACTCATTATATCTCTAGATTAGAAGACTTAGTCAATGTATTATTTCAATAATTCTAAACTAATGATCTTCCTAAAAATAGCCTATCTCATTTTATCAATTATAAACAATTAAAATACGAAACAACTCAAGTGTTCATCAAATGGTGTTAAGCTTTGTCTAAAAAGTTAAACATTACATGTTAAATGAAAATCTCTTTCACTTATTCACTAACACTCTTCACCCTAAATTAAATAATCTAGGGAGGACTATTTCTCCAAAATCTTTAGAAGAAACCCTCGATCAAGCCAAATGTCAATATTTTCTAATATGACAATTTGAGCCTTTTCACCTTGCCACAAGAACTTTGATTCTTATGAAGCATAAAAATAGACATGTAACCAATGATGGTGCCATTTAAACATATGATTACATACACAAAATTCGATACATGTTTCTTAATGGTCCCATAGAACCTATTCTTTCATCATCAATTCCCAGCAATCCTCATCCTAGTTCTACATTTTCTCAAGTAAATAATGTAGATATCTATAAACCACTTTCCTTAACATAGATTCAAAATCATCTTCCTAGGCCTTCACCATGAAATCTTGATCATACTCGCCCTATTAAAAGTTAGTATAACCTAAAAAAATTATGTTGGTATCATGCAAGTTGGGGCCATTCTCATGGAACTTATAACCAACTAAGAATGTTTGCCATGGAATATCTTCTTATACCTGATTTTGATCATTATTTTATCTCTTTTACACATCAATAATCTTATGAAGTGAAATCCAACTCTCATAAAATAATAACTAAACATGAATCCCTTAATCAAGCTAATGTTTACCTAGTTATTTACAAGGATCCCCTTCCTAATCATCAAGTTAGTATTACCCAACATCCCACTACCAATAATTTTTAAACTTTTATGGACCCCAATGCTAACATTTATGATGATAATGTTATTGATATGAATAATATAAAGATATTAGTTTACTATATGAATCCTAATCTAACTTTAAACTATAGTAGTTTCCTAACTTTTTGTACTATTCAAGATTCTTATGCATCTCATCTTATAGAATTGGGGCACATGAACCAATTTCAATCAATTCAAAAAAATCACAAGCATCCAATCAAAATATATAGTTAAACACCTATTCACATTCTATCGATATAACTTCTAATAAGATACCTCACTTAAAAATTCCAAAGTCATTTATTACTATTACCTCTTTCTCTCAACCACAAGACATAATCAATGATTCAACTATGTTATCTAAGTCAACATAATCAAACACAATTGGTCAACCCATATTGACTAAGTCCAAATTAAATACACCTTACACAATCAATTTAAATTTACTTATGATACACCCTTAGGTAATTTACTTCAACACTATTCACCTTTATCTAATAAAAATTTGACTAGATATGATGAATGGGATCATATAACTAAATTTTTACATCTCCCATCTCAAATTCCTTTCTTAGAACTTATGAAAAATTCCCCTCATCATTTTAATCATATGATTCAACTTTTATTTGAAATAAACATCCCTCCCCCGTCCCCACATGTGGGGTAAGAATCCACTTTATCTAGGTATAAAGATATCATTATTCGATAGTGTAAAGAAATGTCTATCCATTTTGATGAAATGATAGATACTTATCTTTCACTCAAATTTCATATCACTTCAATGATTCATGATGAGATATTAATTATTTTAGATAATCCTCTATTTTTAATTAGCATCCAAATAGGATATATCTAAGTCAAGCATGCTTTGATTGATGAAGGTTCAAGAACTTGTGTGGCTTCCATTGATTTCATCAAAACACTTGGATATTTTAATGTCATCTTAAATACACTCAAATTACATGTAAAGGATATGATATATGATTAATTCCTCCTTTAGGTTATGTTTATATTTCAATCATAGTTCCCCATATCATAATGTGCATCAAATTCATGATATTTAATTTCTTATTGTTATGTAACATTATACTTGTTTGACCTTGGACACACCGCATGAGATTTTTAGCCTCTTCGGCATGCCAATGTGTTATATTTCATTATAATTCTACTATATACAAGATTCAATGAGACACCAATCCATGGAATTTTGAACAATTATAAGGATGATGAGTTCTTAAAATACATACCCTCAAACCTTTACCTAACATTCCTTTTCATGAGTCATAATTATTTAATTACCCTATTAAATCTACTAGAGGTTATAATGGTCACCTTGAATTAATAGGCAATATACATGTAATCTTTTAGATTCAATGATAATGAACATGATGAGATAAGTTTGAAAATTAAAACTTATAATCTCTCTCCTTACATAATTATTCAATTGTCTCTTTCTTTATGACCTTGGTGTCATAAAAAACCATTAGATGAAATTCTTGTCATTATAACAAAGACTAAACACTCCATCCATCATGCATATTTGATCAATAAAATCATTGACACATGTACTATTGATCTTCACACTATTCATTATGATGATGGATATTATTTAGATGATCATTTTAGCTATATTTTATCAATCTAAAGTTGTCAAGTGTAGTCATATAAAATGAAAAATTAGATGACTTAGGCATGGCTAATAGCACCTAACCTATAGGTCCTCTCTCTTGTTCACACAACCCTTCTCAGCTAGGTTTTCATTGATTCCTAGTCATCCATAGCTTCTTAGACTTAGATTTTTAAGACTTAGGTAGCCTTCTCAGACATAGATCCATCCCTCTAGGACTCATCCTTCTAGGACATTAGCACCAAAATTGGACACTAGCACCAAAACCCAAGGTGTCATGTTTTTGATGTTATTATCTAAATCCACTTTAGACTCAAATGGTCATTTTTTCTTGAATCCTTATCTTTTCCCTTATCAACCTAATACAAGTTCATCTAACACATGAACATCAATTTCCCTATAAAAGGCCATTCATTGTCCATTTAGAAGTGTTGACACATATTCATGGCAAAGAAGAAAGCATACAAGAAATTACACTTGAGCACTCTTCCCTATTCTCTGCATATAGTCTTCCAAGACTATGCAAAGCTCATTCAAGTATTAAAACTAGTCACTATTCATCCAAATTACATCTAGTTTTACATCTAGATACATACATCACACAATATTTGCACCAAGCACTTTAATGGGAGAAATATATTAGCTTGATCCCTCTTCAAAGTATTGGTATGTAGGTAGTGTCCCCACACATGGGGTGTGAAGTGCATCCAGTGTATCTTTTACATATAAAATCCCCCTCTCTTCTCCAAAGTTTGCATTCAAGTTCAAGTACTAGGATCTCTTAAGAGGATAAAATATTGAAATAGGCACACAATGAGCTTCGTGAGGTCCCAGACGCTAAAACTGTAGTGACATGGTAACACAAGCATTCTAAATAAAACCCAAAAAGCTCTTACCCATCAAGACACTAGCAACAAAGAAGGATTATAACACCAAATTATAGGGTGTCCACTTTACGGTGGTACTATCTAACTAAAAATGAAATTTACAGTCCCATTCTATCCTATTCCCAATCTCGTTCCTCCAATATTAGACTTTGTCTCAATCCAGAATAGTTGAAAATAAACTAAGTTTAAAATTCTCTTTCTTATTACTATATTTAAAAAAAGGTAAAATATTATCTATTTCCAAAAATCAATAGGTTAATCAAAGCATGCATATTTTTGATTTACTATACTCAAACCCTTTATTTAATTAGGAGTTAAACCAATTAATTTCCTAAAAGGATAAAACATTTGGTGAACATGACTTTAAATTATTCACAAAAACCATAAAAATCCTAGGGCTAATTATTTATAATTTTTTGCAATAGTTTCTTGATTTTTCTTGAATTTTAAAATCATAAAACTATAATTTAATTGAAATATTTTCAATAAATTTACTCAAACCCTAGTCTGCACATACTAGGTCCTTTTTGCACAAAACCACTTTCAAACCAATAAGAAAAATATATTGCTAATTTTAGGAGTATTTTCATATTTTTCCTCAATTTTGAAAAATTAAAACTACAACTTTTATTTAATTTTTTCAAATTATTGCACTAATTTTGAAAAAAAATCATTCAAAATGCTAGTTACATCAAATACATTCTCAATTCTTTTCTAGTACTTTTTGCATCATTTTATAAAAATTTAGTTTCATATCAAACTCAAAAAATCAATTTAAAAATTAAAAATTCATAGGATTTTGCACAAATATTTTTGAAAAATCTTTTTTGCATATACTAACTCCTATTTTGCTTCTTGAGGTATCACCTTACATCCATAATCAAATTGCAAAAATGATTCTCACTTATGTACAATTTTTTCTTATATTTCATGTAAATAAGAAGGAAACCATAGTGGGCCCTATCATGTATATGAATGATGAAGTATATCATATGTTAATGCAAAGTTCCATCCTTTGTATTTCACGTTTATGTTTCATTATATGGGATGATATTAAACACTTCATTGAAAAAAATGCACAAGACTTCAAAATTACTTTTGCATATTCTCTTTTCCTCATATGGAATAATTACCAAATCCATTTTGATAAATGCATTAAAAATATTATGTTGCATGTCAAAAACATATATGCCTTTATGCAAAAATTCATGTTCTCTATCCTTTTCTTTATATTCCTCATGTGGAAAAAATTTCAAGCTTATCATGCTAAACACATTAGAAACGTTATAACACCTGCCAAAGTTTTTTATACATTCATGCACAAATTAATGCTTTTTATCACTTGCTCTCTATCTCTCATGTGGAAAAAATTTCAAGTATACCATGATAAACACATTATAAATGGAATATCACATATCAAAGTTCTAAATGTATTCATGCACAATGTCATGCTCTCCCTTACATATTTTCTCTCTCTCATAAGGAAAATTTTTCAAGACTATCTTGCAAAACATATTAGAAATGTCATGATTCAAGTCAAAGTTTTCTATGCATTAATACACAATTACATTTTCTCTATCGCTTATTTGTTATCTATCATGTGGAATTTTCTTTATAGGCATATTTTTATACATGGTTTATACTTATATGTATCTAACTCTTTGGATACTTTCAAGTATCTCCCTATCACTACTAGACACAAGCAAACACTAGTGGTTATATCTATCCCTCCTCTCTTCAAACTTGGTTCATCTGGATGTTATCCTACACCTACTACCATCTCTATGCCTATATTAGATTATGTAGTACATGTTATCACCCAAGTTTATGAAGATAGGTAGGTTGATTACACCCATGGTTACAACTTTATCACTCAAGTTAGCACCCCTTCTGATCTAGTTTCATCTCATCCACCTATTACAGTTCTTCCTCTAGTCCAAATTCAGCCATAGTCGAGACCTTCATCACTAGTACAAAGAGTTCATATACCTACATGGCTTTAGGATTCCAAATATCTTTCAGCTACCATATTCACACCAAGGGAAGTCTCATTAATATCTCATGCATCTACACATAGATCACATGTTTAGAGAGATTCTCCTACTTCCATGGGTCCCTAACATCCTTACAATTGCATCCACTTCTCAAAGTTATAAGGGGACCCATAGTTGGTTTCCACTATAGATATTTTAGATAATTTACAACATATACAGCTTTTAGAGCCACAATATCAACATTTCCATCATGCTTCAAATTCACGCATGATTCCACTTCTTGATATAGGACAAGATGATAGGGAGTCTCATATGAGAATCATCAGTTAGTATAATTTCTTCCCAATATTTCTAGTAAATATCTTATATCAATAAAATATAAAATAATGGAAAACGTCAAAACACAAAAACATTGAAATATATCAAAAATACCAAAAATATTTCGATTGTATGTATCATCCATGCTTTACATCACTATTATCATACTAAGACTTACATTTATTATTTCATGTTATTGTATGTCAATTTTATACATTACCATGCTGCACTTGATCTCTTTGGAGTGTGTGCAGTGATATCCAGATACACGATTTCTTCATTCTACCCATATAGGGGGCATTTTTACTTCTACATTTCAAGACACACAATGATATATACACCCACTAGGGGAACCTTATACATGAGTTCACCATCCAAGTTATGTCATTATTACACTACACACTTTGATATATTATGTTGTTGTACATTAATTTATAGCTTACACAGATCTCTATATCAAATTTTCATTAGTATTTAGCACTTGTGTATCTCTTAGCATATACCTAGTCTTGTACTATACATGTTTTTCATACTTTCACATTTTATTTTAGTATTTAGATGTGTTTTTATTTATTATTAGTTATTTACATGCTTTCTTTGCTTGTTTAGCATAGCTTGTGTGATTACATTTTCAATTCCAGCTTGTCTCTTACTTGTGCCTTAGGACATTTACTAATATCCTTTTCTTTTATTCTTGTGTGTGCCCTAGGGCATTTGCCAATGTCCTTTGTTTTTACTCTTCCATGTGTTTGTGGCCCTTGTGCCAACAATGTTTGCCTCACTTGTAGGTGTATGTGGCATTTGAACATGAATTTCATGCTTGTCTTCTAGTTTGAGTGACATGTCCATGTCCCTTGTCTTTTTGACCCCTTGGCCACTCTCTTGTGTGCTTCTTTATTTTTACATTACATGATTTTTTTCTTGTTTGCATCTTCAAATGTGTCCAACACCATGATCCATATCATGCATTTACCTTGATTTCTTAGATGCCATGATGGACATCATGCTCCATCCCTCTAATTAACAACTAACATTTAACTTTTTCAAATCCAATTCAGTATCATAAACATGATTATAAATTGTTAAATCTATCTAGGTGTACCCCTATTCATCTAAAAACCTATCAATTATAAACATTGTTATATTTAAAAAATATCTTGTCAAAATATCAATGTTATTTCTATACAAATTAACACACTTGTAGGACTATTTTCTTCTGAGGGTAGTCATTTCATTTTCATCATTCCTACCCTCAAAAGATATGGAATCAAACAAGGGTTTGTCATAGAGAAAAAATCTCATAATATTAAAAATAGTAGCATTTAGAACACTCAACACAAAATTTAGAAGTCAAATTGGAAAAATTAGAATAGAAAAATAGTCATAGTTTCATATTAGCAGTTAGATTTCACACAAGATAGTAGCACTAAAAATGGATAGTAGCACCAAAAATAGCATGTCCACATTTTGATGCTTTTATTCATATTTAAAAATTCTACGGTTTCTATAAACAAGCAAACATTTAGTTCAAGGATAGTTTTTACATTTCTAAATTAGTCAAATTCAATAATTTCAAATATAGTTTTCGTAGATACTAGGTGGTTATCATACATGGCATGATGGTTCTCACTTCTAGATTAGATTAGGTAGTTGGCATAACTTATAAATTAGAATCCATGTTCTAAACATCAATAATTACATGAAATGTGCATGGCATATTGATCTTCTCTATCATTTTTGAGTTCATTTTATTCCAATCATTCTTAGTAATTATATGCCTTACTCCATCTATAGGTGGTTAGAATCACATTCAATTTAAAATTTATTACAAGTTTAGCTTTCTAGTACCCAAATGCCCAAGTTGGAATTCATATAAGCCTAGTACATCAGTTTTAGAGTGGATTTTATACATTCCTAACCTCCATCTTTCAAAATGGCCAAGAGTGCCCTAGTTTCCATCATACATTCAAGCTATTCATGCCACATTATTAGATCATAGTACATTCATGGGCTTCAAGATACATCTCATATAAAATCCATTATATATTGGTATTACTTCATGAGCTTCACATCATGGGGAAATGATGGAGCCAAAGGTCTATCTAACCTTTGTATTCTTTAGCCACCTATTTAGAGGGATTGGACATAGAGTCTAGACATTGATTATCATATGTAGGATCATCTATCTTCACATAGTAGATGATGATGGAGCCAAAAGGGTAGCCTTTGTATTCTTTAGCTACTTTTTAGGGAATTGAGTATTAGCTCTATTTATGATATAACTTCTAGTATAGTATCACTCAATACATCTATCATTACTCAGCATCACAATAGGTTTGGTATTGGTTTGTGTACCTAGTGAGGTGTATTCATTCCTTTATCTATCCATACTTCGTTATTGTACATTTTTATTTTAGATATAGTGTATCTAGTAAGAACTGATATACTCTATGTTTTCAGTTTTTAGATTCACACTTCACACTATGATCTCTCTACACACATCTAGCATCACACAAGCTTCATGAGCTTTTCCCTTAATAGGTAATTTCAAGTATGCTTTTATTTGTTCTTTATCCTAGTATTTCAATTTATTGCACCACTAGAATAAAGGGTGCCCAAATGTATTCATATAAAATGTGAAATTGGATGACTCAAGCATGGATAATAGAACCTAACTTATAGGGCCTCTCTCTTCCTCACACAACCCTTCTCAGCTAGGTTTTCACTAATTCCTAGTCATCCATAACTTCCCAAACTTAGATTTTTAATACCCAAGCACCCTTCTCAGACCTAGATCCATCCCCTCAGGTCTAATCTTTTTAGCAAATTAGCACCAAAGTTGGACACTAACACCAAAACCTAGGGTGTCATGTTTTAGGCGCTATTGTCCAAATCCACTTTAGACTCAAATGGTCAAATTTTCCCAAATCCTTATCTTTTCCCCTATCATTGTAATACAAGCTCATCTAGACCATGAACATTATTTTCCTTATAAAATGCCATTCATTATCCATTTAGAAGGGTTGGCACTCATTCATAGGAAAGAAGCAAGCATATAAGTAATTACACTTAAGAACTCTTCATAATTCTCTGCATACATCCTTAAAAGACTATTCCAAGCTCATTAAAGCATTAAAACTAGTCCCTAATCATCCAAAGTACATCTAGTTTTGCATTTAGTTACATACATCACACAATATTTTCACCAAGCACTTCAATGAGAGAATTGCATTAGCTTGATCCCTCTTTAGAGTATTGGTATGTAGGCAGTGTGCCCACACATAGGGTGTGAATTACATCTAGCATATGTTTTACACACTAACCCACCTATCTTTTCCCAAGTTTGCATTCAAGTTCAAGTACCAAGAGCTCCTAAGAGGATCAAATATTGAAATAAGCACACAGTGAGATTTGTGAGGTCCCAGAACTTAAAATTTTAGTGACGAGGTAATATAGACATTTTGAATACAACCTAAAAAATCTCTTACCTTTAGGACACTAACATCAGAGAAGGATTATAGGGCCAAATAGTAGGGTGTCCACTTTATGGTGCCACTGTCTAGCTTAGAAATGAAGTTTACAAGCTTGTTCCAACCTATTTCCCAGTCCTACTCCTCTAGTATTAGACTTCATCTCAATTCAAAATAGTCAAAAATAAGCTAAGTTGAATATTCTCTTTACTATTTCTATATTTAGAAAAAGGTAAAATACTATCTATTTCCATAAATTAGTAGGTTAATCAAAGCATATTTATTTACTAATTTACTATACTCAAACCCTTTATTTAATTTGGAATTAAAATAATTAATTTTAGAAAAGGATAAAACATGGAAATAATTAGATATCATTTTTATTTAGAACATTATTTTAATTTTATTCATATAGTTCCTTATCCTTCTATCGTACCTAGCATTAGTTCTTCTTCACTTGATGCTCATAGATCTAAGATAGAGCACACACAACTACTTCACATCTAGATAATGATGAAACCCTTCATAATATGCTTATTGACCATGCCATGATAGGACCATACTAATTTCATATATTCCCAAATCCTCCCATCATACCTCCTTCAGAGATGTTGGCTACACTACACCAACCCACTTTGATCTTACCCCTTACATCAACCCAACCTAGTCTTTATCCTACTATGAGTTTTATTCCTATTGGTGATGAGATACTGTGTTAGCCTAATTTTTATCTTCTCCCAACATAATGGGTAGATGAGCTATATTGTGATTTTCATATGGTTTCCCATCATTACGCTAAGTTATGTACATCAATAATTGATAACACAACAATGAGCTTCAAGATCTACTCCTACTATAGATAGCCAACCTTCATAGTCTACTAATATTAGACATACTTATTATTTTCATGGAATACACATGCATTCTTCCACTCATTACTGATAGCTTTAGTAGTATATTAATATACTTCATCCATATAATTCATAGTTTATTTATAAGAGCCTACCTCCTCTTAATACACTTACATAATACATCCCTAAATATGGGGAAGTATATTATCTTTGGCATCAGTATACCACACATCATATAGATATATGTTGAGTGATATAATTATTTAGTGATTTTCCATGGCATACACTCTCATTAGATTATCTGCATACTCTAGGTCATTCATGGACAACAACTCAACCTTCTTTGTAGCCTACATATCCTCATAATTCTGACCATATTAGTCATAGTTCAACATCAGTTCCTCACATCAAGTATCCATTGAAATATTTTCCATGTGACCATCATTGTTCTTGTATAATACCCACTTTATTCATAGAGATAGTATGTCAGGAAGTCTTTTCACATCTCTCTACAAAGATTCATGAGACTTTAATTAAAGTTAGATTACAATCACACAAGGATGTATTGGATATTATGGATGATGTTTTCCATGAAAATTATTAGTACTTATGAATGAATCATGGTATTTTATCACATTTTATTACATTTTCATATGATTTTGATTTGATTTATGAGTATGTATTGATCTTATGTTTCACTTATTACTTAAAATTATTTCATAAATTAGCTTCATTTTCACTTATTTTTATCCTATTCTCTTTATGATTATTTATATTTACATTTGTTACATCATTTATTTGGATCAGATAGTTATTATTATGATATATTTTTAAAACCACACCCTTTAATATCCTTTCTTTACCCTATGATCAACTAACAAGCATATTTATCAATGTATCATTTCATGCATAAATCTACATGATCTTAACTTTCCATTTATTATTACTTCATAATAAGAACACATATGGTTAGTACTGAGATCTCATACTTATTTATGGGTGAGCATAATTATTTATCAAGTTGAAAAAATATCTATGTTCTTTGTATCTTATAACCAAAGCCTAAATCTTATCTATGTTTGTCACTTTTTCTCACTAATGTTAGTCATTTTGAATCCTTAAGGAGGATAAATATAAACAATAATTAAAAATTAAAATTTGAATCAATTAAACAAAAGGTAATGATAAAAAGGCAAAAAAAACATTCAAAAGTTAAAATCACACAACAATATGTGATTCTTGTCTTAGCATATCTCTTATTTCTAGTCAAAGTTCAAACTCCACAGTTGGCTTCATGATAGAGCTAAGGTCCATTGGGATGTGGTAGGCTCATAGACTAGGATAAGAGGTGTCAAACTTATCTATAGTGATAAATACTTTCTAAAACAAATACCCAATCTTTGAAGTATATTGATGACTCTATAATGGGTTGTAAGGAATAGGGAACACATTATGGCAAGGTAGGCCCATTTTAATTTTCTTGTATATATCATCTTCATGAGCTGATCTGAGTACTAAACTTATTCACATTAACTTTTGTGTCTACTACAAATAAATATCTTATGAATATGTCATCTAACATATTTATAGAACTTACCTATTTATTTAGTATGTCTCATGCCTATTAAGGATTATTAAAAATGCCTATGTCATGATTTTTACACTCCCTTTTCCATTATCACATTCCCAATATTCCTCCTTGATGAATATTAATTTTTATTTGATCATACCCATTTGGTTCTCCTCTTGTGATTTGTAATGTAAGACCTTAGATAGGACCATACCTTGTTCACAACAGATCCCTTATCCTCCATAAGAATTTACCATAATTATCATTCACCTCATTAGTTTACCCTTTGTGAGTTATAGTGTAAGACCTTTTATAGGACTAGACTTTCCTCACAAATTATCCTCATGATTTATACCATGTTTAGTCAAAAAATAACTATACTTTTTCTAATGACTGATTAACACAAACCCTACATTTTGTCTATGTCAGTTTACTTTATAGTAGTTTTTAAATATATTTTGATTATATCCTATATTGCAATTCATTTATATGTTTTACGCAGTTCCTAACACGATTTAGTGTTTTTTACATGTTAATTTATTTTTTCCATTTATGGTTTTCATGTACTTCCCAACATGATTTATTGTGCTTCATGTTATTTCACTTTACATTACATTTTTTCACTTTTTTCATTATTTTTAACCATATATTTGTTCACATTTTCTATAATCACACGTTTTATCATAGCATATATCAAATACTAAACACATGTTCTATAAATAAAATACATACACCCATAACATCCATGGGTCATAACAACAAAATTATATCTATATATAAATGACTCAAATGTTGGATACCATATAACAAAATGTTATAAGCATAATACAATCTAAACCCTACGATTATGGTCCATCTTACCTATATAGTGGTGAACAAGCCACAATATCCATAGATGTATGTGACTTCCCTCTCTAAATAGTTTTTAACAAATACTCTATCCATGAACATAGATCATTAATTTATCCCTATAAATTGGCCACCTAGCCCTGTACATGTACTTACTCTATAGATGTAGCCAAATGAGTGGCCCATTCCTTAACTAATGTTTTCCATGCCCATAACTCCCCATCACCTATACATGGTGGTAATTAAAACTATATTATTTATCCCTATATTTTTATCTCTCTCACTACCTCACTAACCAATGGATACCAACTCATATCATCATGGGTAGAAGAAACAAAAAATATCAATCATATGCATACTATCATGATATGGTAACACATCATCCAATATATCATGATGTTCTACCTATACTATCCCTAACCATCTATCCTCCTCTATAGTATCATCTATAAAATATAAACCAAATGTACATTAGATGTCATATCTAAAAAAAATCATATATCTAGCATATATATCTACCTATTCAAAAAATAATAAACATCAACTACATAACAAAATAAAATTTACTTACCATTAATATCTTCATTGACTAATCCATTAAGTACCTCTCATGAGGCATGAATTTATGTTGTCTAAAAAATAAGTTAGAAAACATGATCATGTTATGGTCCACTAAAAAATTACTTCCCTACCACCCAACTCTTTAAAAGTTGTGCTAAGTGATCTCCTTGATCTAGCACCTCTACATAAGTCTATGGATCTACCTACACCTATTGATGTCTATGTCATTATGGTAGATACAAACCTTATTGTGGCATAACAATAAATACCTATACCTTTACCTCTACTACTACTTCCTCTATCATCATCCCCAAGGTCTCAGTCAGTAGAGTCATATCATAGGCACAACCATAGGTGATCCTGCACCTCCACTACCTTGATTCTCTCTCATATCTCATGCCTAAAATCTAGGCACTACTATAGGTGCCACCAGATGTGGTAAGATAAATTGACCTGATAAATAATCAATAAGATGTGGCTCCACCCACCACTATAGTGACCTATAATCCATGCATGACCTTATCCCTAAAAATTGATTGGTCACGAAGGCCAAGTAACTATAGTAACCACATATGGATGCCAAATAATCGATCCTTGATTAATCATCTACAATAATGGGACATGATGTATAACCTATAATACATCATCTTATCTCTACCATAAAACATAAGGTAAAGTACATATATCACATATGGTAATACCACATGTTGATACATCAAAAACCTATCATATATCCAAATATTCAACAAAATAATAGGTCCCATAGTCATCTACCATTATGATAGGATACTATTAAATCATGCACTAACTCCAAAAAAATCATTGATACTAGATCATAGATCGTACCCTACTCTAATATAGATTAGCACAAGGAAACCACATATAGTAGAACCCTCCCATACAACTTGTGACATATCACACAAGATGTTATAAGACCGATAATGGCCTTTTAGATATTAAAAATGACCAACATATATATTTCAAATAAGAGAACTCATAAACCATCAAAATATGTCTTTAAAATAGTTTCCCATAAGGCTAAGGTTCATCTCTTGATATATATATTATGAGTATCACAAATAATGGGTGTCCCTATAATATGAAGTCCTAATATAACATGGGCATCCTCCATGGTGATACCCACCTAAATTATATCCCCATCCATCATATACATAAAAGTGTTGGTTAGTTTCTCGCATGTCCCTAATAACATGGTGACTAAGTCAACACTAAATGGAATGCATTTCATATTCATAATTCCCCCAAAGCCTAATGTCATCAATCATGTTTGATTACCCACTTTTAATCTCTCTAAAAAATTAGGTAACCAAAATGTGTCTTCCAATCACCAGAGACTCCAATATCTCTATAAATATCAAAAAACAAAGAACATATCAGTTATATATATCAAATCATCATCCATTACATTACTAAAATCAAACAATACATGCATTTATATCTAATTTAACTACTTAAACAACCTATTTTGGCTCTTTTTCATTAATTTCAATTATGTCAGCCACATACCTAACTATGTTATCCAAGGATATATTGTATATTGCATTAGCCACTTAATATAAATCTATCTAGCTAACTATACTACATCAACCACTTAATACTATGTTAGCCAAGTTACCTCATGAACTTAGTAACTTGACAAAAAAATGTCCAATTTACTTAACAAAGTTGGCCACTTACTACAAAACTAGCCATTAAGTCAAAGTAGTCATCCATTTCCTATATGCAGTCATCCATCTAAATTACTTACTATATATTCTAGGATATATACATTCAGCCACCTATACTATATTACACTAGATCAGACACCTATACCTTATTACACTAGATCAACTAACATATAAGTAGTTGGCCATTAAACAATTAACTAGATCAACTGATAATATGCAATCAACCACTAAAATCAAACTATCAATTTAAAACTACATCACCCAGCAGATCTCATTACTTTTCAATAATTATTTTTAATTAAATAATCAATTATGTCTTAGACATAAATTTACCTTCTTTCATCCCTACCCATTTTCATCATGATTTCCACTCAACCCAAAAACATTTTGGGGCAATATCTACTACACGAATTTGCCTCAAGACCTCATTTTATAAATCTAATATATTTATAATTTAAAACATTAAAAAATTATATTCAATACACCTCATACATGGAAAAAACTCATATCAACTAAAATACGCACCCCCTCATTCTCCTCACATTGTGTCATTATTTGTCTCATCACTCCTCTAGGTCACAAAGAGCTCTAGTTTCTCAAAACAATAAATTTTCAAATGAATAGTTAAAACTCTATTATATATTCAAAATATACAAAATTATTATGTAACAATTATTTATCAAAACCTTCTATATTTTACTCATAACTGTGTTTTTATGAACTCTGTTTATATACCACAAGAAATTATGAAATCCTGATAATGTAGAGATTTTTTTTATATTTATGCCATATTTTTTTCAAAAAAATTGTGTTATCTTCTTTTTAAGCTCCACCTAATGTTTTGTACATTAGATGCCTCTTCCACCTACTTCTCACGTAACCCTTATTTCATAGAAACAAGTTAAGTAAAAGTATGCATTTTTTAATTATTTACCTTCATCTATTTTTCACTTTCTACTATGATTTGTTAGCTTAATTCTTATGTGTTGTTATGTTTTTTTCTTGAAACACCATCTCATGTTAGAACTACTTGACATGTGATGAAATTTGAGTGCGGTATATGTATACACAAAATATTTTTAAAATTTATAATTTACTAAGGCTTTCTCTTTTTTATAACCTATCAAATTTCAATCTCTCTAAGTGAAAACCTTAAATGTTGAACTAGAAAAGTGGTGGGCATACCCTTGGTGCTTCATAATATTTTTGGTCCCTATACCATTACCTAAAACCACTACATGTCACGATTATAAAACTTTTTATATAATTAAAACCCAATTATCCACTTCTCTAATCAATTTTCCTTACAAAATATACCCTAATAAGTAAACACCCATTTTTATTCATTTTCCTACTATGTTGACTAGGTCAATCTTATTAGCGATTCAACACACATTATATAACTAAGTCAATTTTGATGACATAGTTCAAGACCAAATGGCTACATTCCTTACCTAAAAAAATCAATTTGGTGGATCATGTCATCTAAAATTATGGGAGGGTTTAGGGTTAATAGCTAGATATAAATACTCCCTTCAATTAAATCCAATAGAAGAGGAACATTTAATTTCACATTGTTATATATCACAATTTTTGTATTTCTACACTTGAGGAGTCGTTATTTAATTCTTTTCCTTGGAAGGAAATGATCTTGTCTTGTGGGAAAGTATTGGATGAAAAGTAGGATTATTTTAGCCTAGATTTCATTTATATAGTTTGATTATTACAAATCCACAACAACCTCTTATAAATCACCATTATCCAAGGGAGAGATTGAGGTATGACATGTTCATTTTGTTAGTGTAGGTTTTAATTCCATTTTATGGTTTTTCCATACACATGTTTAGTTATCTTGCTTAGGTTTCACTTAGGTGTTTAATAAAGGTCATTGTAAAAGATAATCGCACACTAATGAGGATGTGAGGACATTTTTATATTTCACCTATATATTGTACCTTCCCAATGCTTTTATGGCTAATGTTGCTAATACAATTTCTTTATTGTGAAGACAATCTTATTCATTTTGAGTTATTTTTTATATTTCACTACTTCATACAAATTTTAGTCATGCATTAGATCCTCTGTATACTGATCCTTGATTGTGTCCCACTTTGACACAATATCATAGCTTTTTTCGTAGCTGAATGTTATTGTTCATATTGTGAGATCTAGCATTTTAGCTTGTTTAGGTGTTTTACATGATTTTAGTTTTCAAGAGTTTGGTGGGGTTTCTATATAATACGTGTAGATCTATACCATTAGGGTCTCCAAAATAAAAATAGACAATACTGATAGATTCAAAAGGTGTCAAAACTTAGGACTAGCTGTAAATATAACCAAGTTTTGTGATAAACAAATTTTCACCATTTTTAGAGGGCTTGAAGGTAGTATTTTGAAATATATAAATTTCATACCATTTGGTACTTGAACTAGGAAAAAAATTAGGTTTTATGAAATATAAAATGGTATGGTTTTTATGAAACCATATATTTTTTTATAATATCTTAGGTTTTCCTTGTTGGTTTCATGCCATTTCCACTAGATTAATGACTTTTGTGAAAAACTTAACTCAAATTTTTTTTCATTAGATTCCATACCCATTTGTCCTTATGATACATGTCAATGCAAGCTACATAATAACATCCCTATGATCTAATTGGATTAGATTCATGTCATGGCATTTGCATAATTCACCTAGACATGAGTTACGTCATTACAACCCCAAAAGCTACATGAATATGAGCCCTACCATGTTGGACCAAAATATTTCATTTTACCTACCCACCACATCATGTTTACCTATCATGCCATGTCTAACTAGTTTACCACTCCTTTTTATTAAATTGTGCTACACGTGCTTGTCATGCCACATCATGCCTTCTTATCATGTTTTGTTATGAATTATTTTCATGCCCATTAATTGTATCTCACCACAAAGATCTAGTCATCCTCCAAGTCTATGAATTTACACCCTCTAATTCTTGACACTCAACCATGACATCCATCCAACCATCAAATTTAATCTAGTGTTGAGTACCACTATTCATTGTCAAATTGGAAGTAATTTTTGGATGACATTTGTATACACATAATATTTTTAAAATTTTATCAATTATTGATTCTTTCTCTCTGGAAACAACCCATCAAATCTTAATCTCTCTAAGTACATGCCTTAAAGGGTGCACCAGGAAGGGGTTGGTAGACCTTTAGTGTTTCATAGTATTTTTGGCCTTTATACCACCACCTAAAACCAATAGAAGTTACTAATATTTATTTCCCTAAGATTTGAAACCCTGCTTGTTTACTTCCCTAAGTATTTCACCATCCAAAATATCCCCTACCTAAACAAAACCCAACTTTTACCATTTTTCCTACTACATTGATTGGGTTGACCCCATTATGGGTTTATCAATCATTATAAATTTATTTCTACCCAAGACAACATAGTTTGATACCTAATGACTCTATTTCCCACCTAAAAATGTTGGTTGGGACAAATGCATCAAATAAATTCTTGAGAGGATCTAGGGTCAATCCATGGCTATATATACCCACTTCATTTTATTTCTAAAAGGAAGATCAATCAATTATGCATCATTACTTCTTGTAAATGTACCTATAATCAATAGGAAGTTTAATGCCTTGTATTTTTTCCTTGGATAATTAACATTTGTATTGTGGAAGTCTTGGATGTATAGAATAATTCTTGTAAACAAGAGCTCATTTATCCTTCCGATCCTTAAAATACCACAATAGCCTCTTAAAAATCACCTTTGTCAAGGGGAGATATTGAGCCAGGACATGTTCACTTGAACAAGGTAAGTATAATCATATCCCTTCATATTTTGATAAGTATATGTTATAGAATTAACATATATTTAATTGTATCTCTCTTTGCTTATATTATTTCTATGTTATAAATAGATTTATCTTTACATGTTTATTATCTTTCCCATTTGTGCCATAAGCTTTGGTGAGCATTATATTAGGTTGCATAATTATTTTCTATATTAGCTTGCTTAATATTATTTACAATCATAAGACTTAGCTAGGGTTATCACAATATGGAATTTGACTAGAGGCCTTGGAAACCTCTCCTTTACCATAGTGTGATAAGTTATCCCTTAGTATAGGTTTAATTGATTCATTATTATTCATGACCCCAATTAAAACATATTTACAAGTGTAATTTTTAATTTGATTACCTTCTCTAAACTTGAATATTATTGAGTGGGATAATTTATATAAATTTCTAATTTCACTTGCATACATTATGGTAAACAAACTATGTGGACCAACTCAACTTAATTAAATTTTAGAAAAATCTAAAATAAACTACATTGGCTAGTTTGAACTAGTTGATTATGTATATAATATTAACAAAACTAAAAAAATGGAAAAAAATAAATTTGAAGTATTGATTGATTTTCATAAGAAGAATAAATGAGAGATTTAGATAATTGAAAAAAATAAATTACTAAGCTGGTAAGAGTGAACATGTAAGATAGAACAAGATGAGCCAAGTTAATTTTGTAGTTTTCTCTGAGAATGTTGAATCTCCTATGTATCAAAAATATAACTAATTCAAACATCTTGACTTAGTTGAAAACCTACACATAGAGGGTCAAACTAGGTCGACAGGCTCAACAAGGTTGGAAAACTTGCACATAGTGAACTGATCTAGGTTGACAAGATTGATAAAGTATGAAAACCTACATTTAGAATATTAAATTAGGTCAACAAGGTCAATCTAGTTGACTATAATTAAAAATTAAAAATATTTAAGTGTTAGATTCACATCAAGATCAATATAATGCATGCAAGTAAAACTAGATAGTTCTATAACTTATCCTACTCAATAACATTCAAGATCAAAGAAGGTAATCATCGAAAAAGTGTGTTTGGCAATATGCTTAAATCAGGGCAATGACCAATAATGGATCTATTAAACCAAAAATAAGGGGAACTTATCACACTATGATAAAGGATAGGTTTCTAAGGCCTCTATTCAAATGACATATTATGATAACCCTAGCTAGGTCTTATGATTGTAAATAATATTAAGCAAGCTAATTTACTAATAAACTATGCAAGCTAGTTTAGTAAATGAATATGGAAGCTAATATAGTTCTCACCAAAGCTTGTGGCACAAATGGGAAACATAATAAACATACAAAGATATATATATATATATAATATATAAATAATCTAAGAAGGAGAGATATAATTTAGTACATATTAACTCTACAACATCTACTTATAAAAATATGAAAGACTAGGAATATACTTACCTTGTCGAAGTAAACCCATCGTGCCTTAATCTCTCCCTTAGCCAATGGTTATTTTTAAGAGGTTGTCATGGGATTGAAAACATCATAAAGACAAATTATCTCTAGGATAAAAAAATGCCCATATGCATCCAAGACTTCCACAAGATAAGTACTACTTTTCCAAGGAAAAAACCTAAGCAATGAAACCTCCTATTGATTATTTAAGTAGATGTACAAGAAGTATTGTCATGTAATTTAATGAACCTCTTTATTTTTAAATTAATGGGGTGTATATATCCATGGATTTACCTTAAACCCTATTGATAATTTAGCCCATTTATTCATCTTGGTCGACCTCGTTAGGTGGGAAATAGAGTTGTTATGTCTCTAACTATGTCAACTTGGGCCAATAGAGTTTTGTACCATGTTTTAAACCCAGAATGGAGTTGACCTAGTTGACATAATATCAAAAATGGTTTAAAGGGGTTTTTGTTTATCTAGGGTCTATTTTAGATGGTGAGTTTCTTATGTAATTATATAAACATGGTTTCAAAGCTTACGAAAATGCAGAGTGTAGACACCCAACTCTTGCCACAACTAGCTTTCAAATAGACTTCAAACTGAATCCTACCAAATATTGCAAATTAAGACTCAGAATAATTTAATGTCTCAATTTTGACCATGTATCATTCATAAATACCTATAATGATGTTGAGGCATCCCTATTTGGAGTATTATATAGTACACAATTATTATCTCTCATAGATTAATACCTAATCATCTTGTGACATAACAACTAGCATTTTGGCCTATGGACCCATTAGGTGGGGCACTTAAACAATTATCAAATAAGATAAAATGATAATCAAAATGAATCATATAATTAAACAAGATTAAATGCTTATTTGAATTATCTATTTGAAATTAATGAATATCTAAAAATGGAAATTTAAAATATCAAAATATCAAGCATTTTCATCATCACCTTTATGAGCTATCAAGCTTTCCCAAAATATCTCAAAATATCTAATATGAGAGCCATGCCTAGTAATTAAAAATAATAATTACATGACAACTTTTAACTCAATATAAGTTAGCCTAAACTCACATAGGGTTAGTTGAACCTATTCCATGTTTAAACTCAACATTAATTCACCTTGGGTGAGATTCAACTTTTGAATATATATATATATATATATATATATATATATATATATATATATACAAGGCCATACCTATTGATATTTAATCTTTGATAGTACAGTGTTATTATGCAAAATTTCCCTATAAGCTATCACAAGATAAAGTTATAATGCTAATCTACAGATAGATAATCCTTTAAATTAGTTAACCCATGCCAAATTTAAAATAAAACTAGCCAATCTAAGGTTCCAAGGAGAGAAAGAGTGAATAAACATTTATTATCAAAAAATTATTGATGCACAAACTGAGAAAGCCACTTCAACAAGCCATTTAGAGCTCTAAGAAAGGTAAAATAATGTTTTCTTTTGTGTTCTAGTTGTGTTTTAACCTATATTATGACATGCTTAACGGGACTTGCACCCCACAAATTTATTCCCAAGGCATTTTAGGACACATAACAATTTTCATGCCAAAATCTAAACTTGTTGATCAAAAAAGTGGAAATTGAAGGCTCATGAAAATTTTACTAGATGCCATGAATTTGCTCTGTATACTCACATTTTTGCTTTCTATAATCATTATATTAAAGCAATATCATGACTGTATAGTCATGATATCACCTTCACTATCAGATTATTATGTTCATTTTCATGATATGGTTTTTAACCACCGTTATTTAGCACTAACTATAATTTTTTCTAGAAGAGTAGTGATATTGACAATATCATGACTTTTCAATCATGGTATTACACTAATAGTCATGATATTGACAATATCATAACTTTGTAGTCATAGAATTATACTCACAATTATGGTATTACTTAACTATGATGGCTTTTTGGCTAACCATGTTGTCTTACAAGTTGAGTTGCATTATTGCCCATAATTATGCGATATTATTCTAAGTTTTATGATATTAAATAAAGAGTCATGATTTTTTGTTTATATTTTATTTTTTAGGAAACTTGTGATATTGTACTATTAATTATGGTTTTGAAGGAAAAGTGGTGATATTTCTCTATGTTTTTATGGTTTTTCACTCTATGTAAAAAATTTCAAACCTGTGAGTTAAAATTCAAAAGTCATTTGCCCATTTATGTTTTGATTCTAAGCACAAAGACCCCCTAACATCTTTTACAGGACCCAAAGGCCAAGAAAAGACATTTTTAAACACTTTAAGTTACAAAACTCACATTTAAATTTGGTGTTTTAAAAATCTTTTACTTGAGTTATTTTATTTTTGTTTAAGTTTTTAACATAACGCCAAAAGGATAAACTTCATGACATATTTCATCTAGTGCTATAAAAATGAACTTGCACTTTACTTAAATACTCATAATATTTTTCATTTTTATTCTTTTTTGTTTAGTGTTTGTTTAGTAATACAAGTTCCACGTGTATGCTCTCCCTCCCTCCCCTTTACGGAACTTGGGTGATGAAAAATGCTCAATCTTTACATTTTTTGATTTGGTCCAAAAGCATGGAAGGAAAGTAGCTAAGACCCACCCTAAAATTTTTATGATTTGAGTGATCCAAAAATGACCTTAAAGTCCTTCTACTTTATTTATTTCATACATTTTAGTTTATGGGCAAGAATTCATCACCTCTCCATGACTTATCTAGGGAAGCACTGACCCTATAATTTATCTCCTAGCATCATTTCAACCCCAAAATTAAGGGTAACCCATTGGGATGATTTTTTTAGTGGTTAAACAAGTTTCATTAGTGGTACTCAGCCTTTAACCATAGGGGTAACTCAGACATCACACTACATTGAAAAATTGATGGATGTAGTGGTTGTGAAAAGGACAAGACCTTTTCACAACAAGTTGGTTAATGTTAATCCAAATAAAATTATGCACCCTAGTGTTTGCCACTTATATGGGTCCATTTATAAATGATAAAAATTTATAGTTTAGACAACCCCACTTTCCATGGACATATTATTTATGCATGGCAACCATGTCACTATACAAACTCTTGAGCGAAGAGGGGGCCTAAAAACTCTACTTTTCATGTACTTTTACTTTTTGTATTAACAACTTAAAATCCTTTCAATATAAAGTATATAGATTTAATTTTATATTATGATGACACTTTATTAGTTTTAGGATTTAAGATGTTAAACTTAGGTGTTTTTTGTTATTTTATCCTTTTAACATACATGGTCTTGAGTCAAATCTATTTATTTATCATACCATGTCCAAAAATGAATCATGTTTGTACATTTATCATTTTCTTGAAGATGTGTTATGCCATATATTTGAAATCACACCTTTTCTTTAGTCATTTATCCATATTTTTGTGTGTGTCACTTGTTTGGAAGGGGCATCATTATACTGCCCATTTCATTCCAATTATTGTGCCTTAGAGTTGTGAAACAAACCATATATCATATCTTTAGATCATGATAACATCATTATGATTCTCAAATTATTTCAAAGACTTGTTTCCTTGTGTCTAAATTTTAAAATCATAACCACTTATGATATCTTGGTCTATGCCTAGTACCATCATGTTATTTGCTCTTGTCTAGCTTGTTGTGTATTTTGAGGAACCTAGTCTTTTTAGTTGAGTTTAAATTTACCCTTGACAAGTTTAGATCCAAACATTAATTGGTTTATGCATATGCCTTGCACAATTTTGGTTTAGAAATTTACCATTCACTTTTATGCAACTTAGGCTAATTTATTGCTAGATTTGAACATTATTATTGTGCTAAAATTTGGGGAAGTTGTCTATCTTCCATATGCCTAAGGTCCAATATATTTTACCAAATGATCAATTTTATGTTTAATTATCATTGCCTAGTTTGTGTCAAAGTTTTTTTAATTTGTTAGCCTAATCTCTTATCTCTTTAGATCTAGTTTATTTAAAATTCTAGTTATCATTCCTTGTTCCCCAAATACCTAAAAATTTCCCTTTTTGATCCTACCTTTGTGACTTATTTACAAATAAATTACAACCTTTTTCATCTTTAAACCTATTTTAACACTATTTGAAACATTTTTTACCTATGTTTGGTATTTGGTTTTACTCATCCACTTAACCATTTGTGTAAGACATTTGAAGTTAGACAATTGACATTACACTATTTTATACCATATTTATCATAAACCTTTTTAGAGATAAAAACACATCCCTAGACCAAGTTAGACCAAGTTCATACCATTTTTCTTTTAGACATTTTCTTAAGCATTTGTATAACTCTATGATTTCTTCACAGAATGTTGATCATTGATTTGTATATGTCTCATTACACTCATAGAGGAGACATGTACAATCTAGGTTATGATAAAGTAATCATGAATGATGGCTTTGTTCAAGATCCATATGGTGATGATGTAGTATATAAGATGAATCCTTATCCTCCTTACACTACTCAATATATGGAATAAGGTCAAGGTCTATTATCACATTTTTGGTTAACATGCCTCCCTATTCATAACAAGACCAAGAGCAAACTACATAATATCTTGCTAAAATACCATCAATTATAGGAACAAGATGAAAAATAATTATATTATGTTAATATGCCATCAAAATATGATCCTTATTTTTTTATCATTACTTACTTAAAATAAGGATGAATTTTAGTCAGATCCATTGAAGTAGGGGCCAAGTTTTTAGCAGACTTTCCTCATGAAAATTTACCTAGTCTAGTTAAAGTGCCTTTAAACATGCCTTATACCCAAACCATTAAACAGGCCTCTACCAAACATCCTCAATTGCCTATGCCAATGTTATATTAGGACCTAAATATTCTTGTCAATGTAAATGGCCTCATGGAGGACCAATTTGTATAAATACAATAATCATATCAAACCTATTTGAATCTAGCATGCAATTTTGATACCATGGCCATGTCGAACACTCCACTCATAGAGCTAGCTCATTCAATAGGAGTTTTAATTGAATTTATAGGTCAAGATAATTTGGGTATAGACCCATTTCTATAAATTACTTTAGTTAGATACATGACAATGTCCATATATTGAAGAAGTGACTAAAACTTCTATGTACAATAATGTGATAAACATGGTGGATAACACATAATTTTTTTCCAATCTAGGCCAAAGTGGTTTAACTAAACCAAGAAATAGTTTGAAACAACAAGTAAATTTAGTTAATACCATGAGTGGTTCACAATAACAAGGGGACGGAACTCTTACATCCTAACCACAACAAGCTACCTCTAATCCTCAACTAGTTGCTTATTAAAACACACAACCACAAGATTAAGAAATCAAATGCCAAATAGTACCTTGCCTCAACTAAAATTTATAAATTCTACTCCACCTCAATAGGTGATGACTATCATTCCATAATAACATGCACACTCTAAAATTCAATCATAATAGAAGCAAAACATTTTGCCACCTCAACAAGGGGTAACAAATGTTCCACCTTGAAAGGTACTGACAAGTATACCTCAATAGTCATAAACCAATATACCATTGTAATCACAAATGTTGTCTAATCAAAAATGTATGTCTAGTATTCATAGAAAAATTTCAAACATCCAATAATCATCTAGTTTTAAAAATATGTTTGTGTAATCAAGAGGTACCAATACCTAACAAGTACCAATTAAGCTACAATTAATTTTTATTCAACATGTACCATAGATTCAATGATAGGGCCTTCATTCACAACAAGTTCCTCTTATTTAGCTAGGTTTGACTAGTCAGCAGTAAGTCCCTACTCAACTTTAATAGGCACAATACTTTACCTTGAACCATATCCTTCCATCTCAACTATAATTCCCTCAAAAATAGGCCTATATATCAAATCCAAACTAGAATATCATGCCACAACATGTGCATTTTTAAAATACCACATCATATTCTAAAGATGCACATTTATGGTTAGTTTACTCATTAAAAAAACATTCAATAACAAATTATACCTCCATTATACCCTAGTTAAGGTAATCCACCTTTAGCCACTCAACATTGACATCATCCAAATATTCCATCCAGTTTCTTGGCATAAGAACTATAGCAAATGAAGGATTAAATTACCACCATTCAAGTAGGAATATAGATCAAGAATTTCAAGTTAAATTGTGTCTATTCATACCCATTCAACATGGAGTATATGTAGATACCATATCCTCTATGGTATGAAGCATTCAAATTTGATAAATACAAAGGTAAAAGAGACCCTAAGGCCCATTTAACCAAATTGTTTATTGATTACCAGTCAGTGGCTTACACTAAAATTTATTTAATCCTTTTTTTTCTTCAAAGTCTAGAAGGATAGGCTTTGGAGTGGTTCCTAAAATTTCCAAAGAATTTTATATCTAATTTTGATGACTTTTTAGACAAATTTGTGCAATATTTCTCCTATAATCTCAAACATGAGATTTCATTAGTAGATTTGACTCAGGCCAAGAAAAATGTTTTTGAAATATTTGAAAGTTATCTATAGAGATGGAGAGTTCTTGCTAGTTATTTCACCCATAGCTTACCAAACAAATAACTAGTTGTTGTGTTCACTAAAAATTTGTACATTGAGATATCCTATCATTAGAGCTTTAGTGTGTACATGATTTCAAAGATATCATTGAAAAAGGTTTGATAATTAAAAATTCACTTATTTAGAAAAGTATTATTAGGTTTACCTCATTAAATCAAAATAAGAACCAAAACTAGGGCATAGATTAAAATTAAAACCAAGTGCAAGTGCAACTGTCTACACCAGCCCAGGCTAGTAATTATGAAAAATTCAAGCAATTTTATTGTAACAAGAATTTTATTGGAAATATAATAACCAATTCATGTCATGTCTAGATGATTCACACACCATCATCATAACCTATGATTCAAATTTAGCTTACTCCTCACCAACATCCTATTTATCAAGTGTAACCTTTGAAACAACATAAACTAGGTAAACAAATGCAGCAACCATTACCTTTACAAAACCCTCCTCTAAGAATAAATTCCCATACTCATCAAGTCTTTAGTGACCTTGGAAAATATGTCACCATAGTGTTTATCAAGTGAACTAAAGCTAACATGATTGGTTGGCTAATACCAAAGCATTATCCTGAGGGTATTTCATATTTGTACTGGTACAAAGAGAATGATTTCTATGAATACCATCATGTTCATGGACATAATCTACACCATCATGTGCAAATCAAACACTTCATAAAAAACATGTTGTCAAATGGGGAGATTATATTGGATAATAGAGCATCTACATCCAATTAGAGCCTATGTATCTATCAAAACCCTTTTTCACAACATAACAAAAATAACCAACAACAATAGTAATCAAGGTCAGAACAATAATAAAAACAATAGTATCAATATCCATGATAATAATATAAATACTAATGGTATAAATAATAATTTTAACTAAATGGGAAGAACCATGGCTAGAATTATTCCAATAACCAATAGACTTAACATTCAGTTGCACATGAATATACCAAGGTTAGAGGTCATTTTACGATAGGTCATATGTCCACCATCACCATTATTCCAAGACCAAATTTTAATATAACATGACCATTATTAAATAGTTACAATCAACCATCTATGCCATTAACCCTTCCTTAAATTGGGACCATAAATAAGTATAACAACTACATTTTACCATTTTGGGACCTTATATTAAGAAATCATCATTACCTTATGACCACAAGTACATAAGAAATTGAGACTTATCCCATCTATCCCATCTCTATTATCATTTTCTAGCAACAAAAATTCTATATCTAATATTTATTTTTCAATCATAACTCAATGGTTAAATATTACCATTCCCAACCCACAAACCCCTTCCAATGAACAAATCCAACCCACTATCTTAGCTAGGAACAAGTTAGATACCACTATTAATGAAAATCCATATGATATTATGGAATATCTTTATAAGACACCCATATAAATATCCATTCTATATTTTTTGTGTAAATCTATTATCCATAAAAGCATCCTAATAGAGATCATATGCTAATACCAAGCCTAGTGATATAATCCCAGACAAATTGTAATATTTGGTTAGACATCTAGCTCCAAGCTAATATTTGACCTTCGATTAAAGTGATATGTCATCCATTGGCCCTCTCTATAATAATCTATTATATATTGATGTTATCATATGGCACAAAGTGAAACAAATTTTCATAGACAATGGATTGGGTCTAAATATTATGTGTCTAAATCTCATCAAGTATATTGAATATACAATAACTGATCTATAGCCAAAAATAATTACTATAAAGGCCTATGACAATGAATAATGGGAATCACAAGACACCATAACTTGTTAGTTATCATTGGACAATGAACCCATGATACACTTTTTCATGTGCTATACCTTAACCTATCTTAAAATTTGATCTTGAGGAAACATTGGATACATGAAATTCATGAAATCCCTTTGACATTGTACCAATGTCTCAAGTTATCACACTAAAGCATAGAGGTCACTATTAATAAAGACTTATAACCCTAGGAACATTTAAACATTTGAAGGCTAAGTATGAGAGTTATAACTACCATTTTTGCCTAGATCCATTTCCCAAAAAGGACAAAGGTAAAGAAATACTTGTCAAATTACTAGATGCCAATTATATAAACCTAGAAAACCTTGATTCATATTCACATATGCCTCATTTTGAAATGTATAATTATTTTACCATCTTAATCAATGGCCTAGGAGAGTATTTGACTCTTGACATGTTTCACATTACTAAGCTAACATAGAACCCCAAGTCCCATGGAAGACCTAAAGCCAAGCCACCTTGCATGGAATGGAAATGAAAGGGAAAGTGAAAACTTCATAGTCTATTTCCTATCATTTTCACACTGACCACTGGACAAGAAGAGGACCCACTTACCAATGGTGAATAATGGTTATGTAATGACAAATTGGTTAATTACTAAAAAAATTCCAAATACCTCATCCCTATCATAATCATGGAGAACCAAGCCTATGAAGGAGGAAGCATTAATCCAAATAATTAGGGTACTCTTGAGCCAATTTCTATAACTCGGTATAAAATAACCTATGGTCTTAGATTTAAACCACCTAGGGGTGACCCCATGTATCTTATTCATGCTCCAACACAAAAATCTAGTGATGATGATGCCAAATATGATGTAGAGTCCAATCATAACATTTATGAAGACCTTACCAATACTAATATTTTTGACACCCATGCCATTTTTACCATTTTTCCAATTGTTCAACGTAATTTTCTTCCTCTATATCTCCTTCAACATAAAGCCTGAGACCAACAAGAATTCATTGTTTCTATAGATGATTTTGAGAATGATGAGGCCTTTTATGATTTTCTAGGCCTAAGAGAGAATGTTATATTGGGATACCACAAATAAGGGTTCTCTATAAAACTATATCTTATATCCTATGTTGGAAAATGGGTGAACACCCTTAGTCACAAAAAAATTAAAACATTGGGGTCTTGAAGTGAAAACCTCTTTGAGGAACTTTTGAACTAGGGTAAAAGTAATTAAAAAGGCTAGTATTTTGGTGAAAACCTATTTTAGGCACCATTAGATGGAGGTGTTTACCTTTCTCTAAATGAATCTAAGAGACCACTAATGATGAGCTTGCATATGGGTTTGAGTTTAGTTCAACTAAAAAGCATACCTTTGATCGAATTGTATAAGAATATTCAAAAATATTTGTAACATGGCCATCCCTACCATTAAGAGATTTCGATTCATATTGTTTAGGAGAGATTGAATAACCATTATAAATAGAGGACTTTGAAGTTATAGGACAATTTAAATCATTTCTAACTATTCTAAAAAATGGTTTGACTCTCCTCATAAAGGTCACTAAAAAAACAATATTGGGACTCTAGATGACCCAAAATGGATCAAATTAGGTGCATCCCTCATTGAGGAGGAATGTGAAATATTTTTATCCCTTATAAGGGAATTTTTTAACATCATTTCTTGGGCTTATTCACATATGCTAGGTTTGGACCCTACTTTGGGTGTACACCACCTTATTGTACACCACCTAAGATGCATCAAATTGATCGCCTACTTAGAGTGTATCTCAAATGTTGTGCAAGTCAATAAGAAGCGAGAAGGAATTAGAATATGTACTGATTTCAAAGCTATTAACAAGTCATACCCCAAGGATGAATTTCCTCTACCAAACATTGACATGATAGTTGACTCCACACTGCAGTATGAAATGCTTTCACTTATAGATGGATTTCTAGGATATGAACATATCTAGATTGCACCAGATGACCAACATAAGATGGCATTCACCACTCCTTGGGGAATGTTTTATTATCAAGCTATGCCATTTAGTCTCAAAAATGTTGGGGCCACATACCAAAGACCCATGACTATGATATTTCATGATATGATGCATGAAATTTTTGAAGACTATGTTAACAACATATTGGGTAAATCAAAGATTTGGGTTGATCATCTAGCTACATTACAAAGGATATTTGAGAGACTTCATGAATACAAGGTTAGATTCAATCCAAATAAGTACATTTTCATTGTCACTTCAATAAAAAATTTAGGCCTCATCATCTTTCATCAAGGTATTGAAGTTGATCTTGCCAAAGTACAAGCTATTATCGAGATACTACACCTTCTAATGTTAAGTAGATCTACAATTTATAGGGTAAGATCTAGTCTATCAAATGCTCCATTTATTAGTTGTACAACAAATTACATCCATTTACACACTTATTGAATAAATGTGTCACATTTCATTGGGATGAAGAATGCCAAAAATATTTATAGAACCTAAAATAAGATCTTGCCAATCCACTTATTTTATTACCACCAATGTTAGAAAAGTCATTCTTACTATATCTATCTATGATAGATAAATCCATAGGGGCACCTTTAGATCATCATGATGATAATGGAAAAGAACATTTCATTTACTATCTAAGCCATACATTATTTGAATATGAACACAATTATACACTAATTAAAAAATACTATTTATCTATGGTCTTTGTAATATAGAAATGGTGGCATTACATGATTAATAACAAGACCATAGTTACTTCCAAAGTAGATCTACTCAATTATTTACTATCTAAAACATCTTTACAAGGTTTCATGGCTAAATGGATCATGCTTCTGAGCATGTTTAAGATAGAGTATCTCAATCAAAAGGCTATAAAGGGACATGTACTTATAGATCAGCTTGTTGAAGCTCCCTTTGTAGATACTAAACCTCTTACTTTTTAATTCCTAGACGAGTCCATCATGAGCATCATTATAACAACTCCTAAGGAGAAACACTATAAGTTTTATTTTGATTAACCATTCACATCACATGGATCATGGGTACACCTATTTTTTATTACACCATAGGGGATCTTATCTCTAAATCATTTTGTATCAAATTTATTTATATCAACAACATGGTTAAATATTAAGCACTTGTTGCAGGGCTTCATCAAGTAGTTTAATGGAATATTCAACATCTCACCATTTATGTTGATTCTTAGTTAATCATCAATCAGGTTACATACTATGTTTAGACCAAAGATGACAAGTTGGTGCCTTACAAGGCCATGCTAGACACTCTCAAATAGCATATCACCAACCTATAATTTAAACACATACCTTGGGAAAGTAACAAGATAGTATATGTGATAGCCACCATTGGTTCTTTGATCCATCATAATGAAAAGCCAAAAGAACATAAATTCCTCATTGAAAATCTAATAGCACATACTTGTGAACCTTCAACTATTGCAATGATCTATGATATTGCTGGTCCCTGCTCTATATGGTACTTAGACCACTTTATCTACTTCCAGGAGCATATCATGAAACCAGACCTATCATGTAAACAATAAAAGGAATTTACCCACCAAGCCTCACACTATATCTTATTTGGCCCAACCATTTATCACCATAACTTTGATGAAACTCTGATTCATTTTTTAAAGTTGGAAAAAGTAATATTAGCATTATAGGAAATTCATGAAAGTGTCTACTGAACAAACACCATTGGGTTTGTCCTAGACAAAAAAATCCTATGTACTAGATATTATTGGCTAACTATGGATGCAGATGCATCTACTTATGTCAAAAGGTGTAATAAATTTCAAAGGCATGCTAATTTAATTCATAGCCTAGCCAAAATACTAAAACTATGATTACACCATGGTCATTTAAAATATGGGGACTCGATCTCATTATGAATATTAACCCTACCTAATTTGATATCCATAAACGCATCCTTACTGCTACTGAATATTTTACTAAGTGGGTTGAATCTATACCCCTCACTTATGTGACTAGAAAACAAATTTCCAAGTTCATCTTCAATCATCTCATCTGCCTCTATGGTATCCCATTTGATATTATATCTAAAAATGGAAGATCATTTAAGAACAAAGATTTCAAAATCCTTTGTGACATTAGGAAAATAGAGGGGGGATCTAGAGATTATTCATCACCATCTAGGGCATTAGGCATATAGGACATTTTCATTATTTGGTAAGGTATTGTAGAGAGGAGTAATATGTATTAGTTTTAGGTGGTGGTATAGGGGCCAATAATCCTAGGAAGCACCAAAGGTATACCAAACCTTTTCTTGATGTACCAATTTAAGGTGTATACTCAAATATATTAACATTATAAAGGTTATTATAAGAGAGAAATCATCAGTAACTATTAATATTTTAAAAATATTTTGTACACAACATCACTCTCCCATCAATCAAATCAATAAAGGTGGTAGCACTCATTTTATCTATTATCCCCTAATCACATGGAACATTATCCCCTAGTGAAAACCAATCTAAGGGGGTTTAAATTTTCCTCATAAAGTTGGGTCAAACTATTTTAACACCAAAAACATTTATTCAAAGTGGATATCATAATGTTTTTACGAGCAAGAAACATTCAAAATTATGTAACTTTTAGCTAATATCTCCTTTTTCAATGTCAATTTTTTTAAAGTGTGAATATTTTAAGATCTTCACATTGGTAATTTTGTTGTGGCTTATAAAAATGATCCTATATAGATATATGGGTTTCATATCATTATATTTATTACACATAGTTCATCACATACTTCCTTTCTTCACCATGGATCATATTCATGTTCCACTTCTTACACTGTTTAACTATCATGAGTGGAAAGTTAAAGTGTAAATCCATTTAAGGAGAAAATTATTACACTGAATCATGATGGGTACAAAAAAATTAAAAAAAAAATTAATGTATATAAGGTGATATTTTTTAACAAAAATGATGAGTCCTATGGTCTTCTCTATCTCTTGACATGTTATTTCATATTAAATCTATAGCTACTCCTAATTAATTATATACCACTTCAGAAAAAATACTAGGGAATCAAGACATAATTAGGGGTCAGAAGTTTGAGAATGATCTCATTAGTTTGAGCCTAGGATATTTTTATATGATACAAATATTCTTCATAAAGTTTATATCACTCATGTTATAGTTAAAACTATGCATCATTTACAAAAAGATGATCAATTGATTATTTCCATCCTTAGCAAATTGGGGTTTGACTATTTTGTTTTTATTTATACCTTTAATGCCACCAAGTTCATCCTTTAAGATACATGGATCATTCCATCTTTGGATTATTTTAATGTTGACTTGACTTGGGAGCAAGACAAGCTTATTCAAATGGGTACACTAAATTCATCTAAACTACATGATGTAATTATGATTCATGACAAACAAAAGGCTTCTAATAAAATATAGAATAAAAAGAAAAAGAAGAACCTAGATAAAATAAAAGGTCGTAAATTTTATGATAATTCCAAAGCATCAAAAAATACCTCCTCTTCATATGGGAAACTTAAGAAAGAGTGACTCAGATGTGCCTACTACAAGAAATATGGGCATGATGAATATAAATGCATGAATAAGCAGATTGATCAACTAACTAAGGTGCTTGAGAAACATAATATCAGTGTCATTTATTTATCAAATAATATTTCATTATCACATGAGTCTTCTAAGGCCAAAAATAGTATAAAGGGCAAAGATAAGGGTAAATCACTTATTGTAGTTACATCCTAACAATCCTCATGGGTTATTGATTCTAGTGATTTACACCACATGGATTCATCATAGGACATTTTCTCATCCTTGGAGCCTTCTTTTATGCCCTACATATTTTTGGGTGATGATGATTCGATATAAGTTAGTGGGAGAGGATATTTTGAAGTGAATTATGGGACATTTCATGATGTTTTTATGTGTTACATCATTCTCCATCAATCTCCTATCTATTTATCAGATCACTCACATTAGTTTGGGTATGATATTTGAGTTCAAACTTAATTTAGTGATTATTAGTTAATTAGAAGGTGATTCCATTATTTCATTTGGGAAATAGGTCACTAGTCATGATTGTATACTTTTTCACATTTTACACCTAATCAACTTGTAGTGCACTTCTCACTCATTTAGATGGGGTGAGTTAATTATGGTAAGAGTGATTTGATCATCTCAACTATTTATACTAGATAAAATAAGTCATCATGACATAGTTTTAGGGTTTCTACATGTTCATTTTTCTAATGGATTTTTCCAAGGTTGTATACTTGGTAAGCATCTTGAGGAGAAGTATGAAAAAGGAAAATCTTGGAAAGCTATAGAAATATTAGATCTAGTTCATAATGACATTATTGTACCATTTCCTTCTCCTTCATTCATCAAGTTTAAATACATGCTTTCACTGATGAATTTTTGAGTTATGCTTGGGTATACTATCTTAAGCATAAATTTAAGGTCTTTGATCATTTTTAGGACTTCAAAGTGCTTGTAAAAAAATATTTTGATAAAGCTGTCAAAAAATTACACATTAAAATGGTGGTAAGTATGTTAGCAACCATTTTTATAAATTATAAACATCATAGGGGATTGAAATATAATGTACATTTCTATATATTCCTCAAGATAATGGTGTTGTACAGTGCAAGAATAGGTCTTGGAAAGAAGTGTCTAGTTTTATGCTACACTCAAAGTCTCTTACACCTTAATATTGGGTAAAGGATATCAATTGTTGTTTTTATATAAAATTTTGAGTTTCTCATAAATAATTTAATAAAGTCACTTATTTTAAATCTTGGAGAGATCAGAAACCAGTATTAAAGCACTTATGAGTGTTTAGATCTCCTGTTATAGCCTGCATTCCTAAGAATAAATTTTAGGCAATGGAACCTCAGAGTAAACATTACATATTCATGTATATCCTTATGGTGTTAAGGGATATAATATTATCCATCCCACTACTCATGAGTTATTCATTTAGAGGATTATTCATTTTCAATAGGGTCATTTAGACTCCACACTAGACACCTCTCACCATTCCTTAGATTAACTAGGATTTCATGGCAATTATTATGGTTTAGATATTCTTAAATAAATTTTTGATGATTTAGATTCTTATTATAGTTATGATTATGAGAGTAGTGATAAGGACTCACCTCTCATTCTCTTAAAATATATTAAAAGGATGAGGAATTTCTTCTTAACTCTATGAGCACTAGTCCTCTTTAGGCTATACATACACTGAAAAGTACTAGCCAATGGGTTAGAGATCCATCAAACACTAGAAAACATATTCATTATTTGAGAATGCCTCACATGAATTAATTAGATCTGATTTCAATATAAATTCACTTTGTAGATATAATTTGAGATATTTGATTAAATTACCATAAACTATGCAATTTAAATCAAAACACCAAACTACCTAGTAGAAAGGATTATGGAAACAAATCAAAACCATGAGATAAACCTTAATAAATCCCTTGTTTCATTTAGCCTCCTTCTAATAGTTTCAAATTGATTGTTTATTGATATGGAATCATAATTTTGACATTATGATGGCATGATCAATTATGTTGATAATGGATTCAAGAACTAGATTGACATGGGTTTAGTGGATTGTTTATAGATGTTTTGACATGGATATTCTAGTTAATTTACAACTAATTTAGTGATCTAAAACTCAAAATCTTTGGTTGAAAGATAATTTAGAAATAAGAACAATGCAACTCAAATAATGCTATCTCTGAAAAGAGATGTTTTATTTATCAAAATTGCAGACCCAAACATATGCTTATCTCTGAGAAGAGATGTCTAATTTCCATTTAGGGTTACATCTTCATTTATACACATTTTTAAGGTGTGGTGAGGATGTGGAAGGTCATAAATATTGAGGGAGATGAATTGGTTTGACTTCCCCAATTTACAACAATACAAAATTTGAGGAATTACTATTTTTAGAAACTTACTATTTTTAGACTGCAGTACTAAAATTGAAATTTAGAACACTACCATTGGGTTTTAGGGGGTCAAAATTCATTGAGTGGAGCTCATTCCATCTCACAACATTCCCCTCATTATTGGCTTTCCAATGGTTCAAATGGTGAGTCAATTGGAGCTATGGTGCAAAAGTTATGGCTCCCAGAAGTTTTGCCATCAATTGGGGTAGACCCTTCACCGAAATTATCATCTGAATTATTGTTCAGATCATTCCTCCCTGCTTGAGAAGTAGTGGTCCCCATTGCATCAATATTTTTCATCAAGTGTGGTAGTTGTACTTTGATTTGATTCTCGATGCATACTTGGAAGGGACTATGATTTATGGAACTGTGCAAGGCCTGATTGTTCACCATTTCTATCTGACCATTAGTCTATGGATGGAAGGCCATGAACTTCATCAACTCAATATCTATTTGCTTCTGTTGTTGTGTTGTTTGTGTAGTCAGGCTATAACATTAGCCCTTTTGGACTCCTATGGCTTAACCACCATGAGAACAAATTTCTTGGCACTAATCAGAGAGATAGATGTAGAAGGTGGTACTTTTGGTACCCTATAGCACCATGTTCCAAGAGTGAGAGTGATCTTTCTAGTTCTTGATTCATATATACCATGTCGATCATACATGAATGGCTAACCAAAGAGTACATCACAAACATCTAGATTGACCACATCACATAAGACCTCATCTTGGAAAGGTTGTATTGCATATGAGAGAAGACATTGGTGGGTGACATGGAGGTTTCTATTTGGACTCAACCATCCAATACTATATGGTTTTGGGTGAGGCTTCATGGATAGATTTAGGCTTTTCACAACATTAGCAAAGATTAAATTCTTTTGACTTCCACTAGCAAGAATGAAATGTAGAGGCTTACCTTTCACCCATAACTTAGAGTGAAACAACCTTTCCTTATCATCTAGCATCTTGTCATGTGTCTATGATGAAGCAATAATGGCTTTAGGATCAGCATCTATAATTTCTTCTTCAACCTCTTTGACTGCAGGGTCTGTTTGAGATAGAGCAGAGGATTGTGACTTAGAAAGTAGTGATTTGATAGCTCGACATTCTTCTTTAGAGTGAGTTCCATATTTGTGATAATCACACCACTTCCCAGTCTTTCCTTCCTTTTGCTTCCAATTTTGGCTTCATGTTTGACCTTCTTTATCACTTTTCCATTTTGAAGACTAATTCTTTATATTCATTCTTCCATGCTTCTGCTCAATCTTCACTACAAACTTGTATGCCTCACTGATGGTATCCAAATTGAAGAGTTCCATATCTCCCCATATGTACCATTTTAGTCTGCCATGATATTTGAGAACCTTAGGTTTCTCACTTTTTTGGATGCCCAATCTCACAGATAGAGAATGAAAAATGTCAGTGTAATCTTGAACAGATTGTTCCTTACCTTGGCAAAGTTATTGCCACTCTATATATAGATCATCATATGCTCCAATGGGGTAGTATTCTTCCTTTACAACATCTATGAAATCATCCCATGTAGGTTCTATCTCAAGGCCAATATCATCTGCACTGAATCTCTTTTTGTACACTTCCCACCAATTTTTGACAGGCAATGATTCTTTCAAAATAGCAAAAGTAATCTTCTCTTTATCGATGAATTTATTTATAGAAAAATAAGATGACAAATTATCCAACCAATTTTATTCCACATCAGCATTGATTTTGCCTTCAAATGTAGGGATATCAAAATTCACCTGAACCTTGAAGGGTGTTGGGGCACTGAAAGGATGTGCAGGTGAGGATGAGGAGCCAAAATTTCCCATCAAGATTTTTTGGAGAATTTGAGTGAATTATTGTAGCATCTGCACTTGTTTCTATTGGAGGGCTTTATTCACCATTTCCTTGAAAGGATTAGATGCCTTGGTGTTGTCTATCATTTGAAGTCTTTTGGAGTGAATAGGTGGATATTCTATTGGTTTTATTTTCCACCCAAGCTTCCTGTAATCTGACCTCATCCTCGAGATCATACACTCTAAAGACAAACTACTCTGATACCACTGATCCAAAACTCAAAAGCTTTGGTTGAAAGATAATTCATAAATAAGAACAACACAATTCAAATAATGTTATCTTTGAAAAGAGATGTTTTATTTATCAAAATTACAGACCCAAACATATGCTTATCTCTGAGAAGAGATGTTTGATTTTCATTTTGGGTTACATCTTCATTTATACATGTTTTTAAGGTGTGGGTAAGATGTGTAAGGTTACCAATATCGAGGGAGATGAATTGGTTTGACTTCCATGATTTACAACAATACAGAATTGAGGAATTACTATTTTTAGAAACTTACTATTTTTAGACTGCACTACTAAAATTGAAATTTGGGACACTTATATTGGGTTTTATGGGGTCAAATTTCATTAAGAAAATATCATGCCATCTCATGATGTTCTCCTCATTATTGTCTTTCCAACGGTTCAAACGGTGAGTCAATTGAAGCTATGGTGCAAAAGTTATGGCTCCCAAAAGTTTCGCCATCAATTGGGGTAGACCCTTCACCCGAACTGTCATCTAAATTGTTGTCCAAATCATTTAGCCATGAAGAAATGTCATGATTATATATATTTTAAATGGAGGAATCAATGGTTGAAATTCAAATTTGGATTGTGGATATCTAGGGTGAAGGATTATCCAAGGAATTTCTAATTCCTTGGAAGCCTCTAGATTTAGAGGATTCTAGAGAAGAAGGGTGAAATAGAGAGGATTATATAATTGGAGGATTATATAATCCTCTTATGGGTTAATTAATATTATTTAGGGGATTAGATATGGATTAAGTGGGTTATTATGGAATAGGGATGTAGGAGAGCCTAGTAATAAGCTAGTGTAGGGATAAGTGGGGTTGGGATGGGATTAAAAGATGATTAGATGAATTGATGAAGAAGTGGGATAAGACTAAGGTTAATAAATGAAGAGGAATGAAGGGGATGGTATATAAATTATTATAAAGGGGGGATTATTAGAATGTGATTAGATGAGATAAATTAGATAAGTATAATTAATGTCGATTAATAGGAATATTAGTGATGTTAAATGAGGTAAGCAAATTTAGGTGCATCCATTTTTTCCATCTTTGAAAGGGCATTATGAGTGGATCAAAGTGGAATGAGTAATGATATTTCAAATATAAACCATCTTATAGATGACATTAGTAAATAAAAATTTTGGATATGATAATAGTGACTATTATGCCCCCTTGAGGGGATATGTGGGGAAGAATGAGATGAATGACAACTTAAAAGAAGGAATGATGGGTGGGATGAGATGGATAGACAAGGAGAAGGGATGTCAACACTGAAGAGGATAAGTTTTACTTTAAGAAATGAGTTACATATTAAGGATGCCCTTGCCAAAGATGCATGCATAGGGTTAGAGATGAATTTGTCACGGTCGTCAACACATCCAAAAGTAGAATCAATCGTAACATGATGATGATAAGATTAAAAGGGTTGTAATAATTTGGAAAGGACATAGGCAAAGGAGAGATATAGGCTAGGATAAGATGATGATTTTATAATATTAATAATGGGTGTAGCTCAAACATAAGGTTTATTGATATGATGAAGGTGTTAAGCATGGGATATACTTAGAGAGGGGGTGAATGAGTATATAATATATCTTATAAATATTTTACATGTTGAAAATATTTTTCTTTAACCACTTAATCATACATTCAAGATATATAATAAAACTGAATCAATAACATGTGCCACATGAGAGAGAGAGAGAGAGAGCATATTTTTATGTGGAAACCCAATGTGGGAAAAAACATAGAGAATAATCTCAAGTATATGAATTAGCACCAAATAATAATACAAAGTTCATAAGCACCAATTTGTAGGAGCACCAACCCCTTTGCTAGGCACCAATAGAATAATGATTCATGAACACCAACCCATATGAGCATCAATCCCTTTGCTGAGAACCAACAAAGTAATGGTTCATGAGAACCAACTCATAGGAGCACTAACCCCTCTTGTGTATAAAAACACAAATATCTCATAATGTTGCTTTCTCAAAAAATTATAGAATACTACTGCATCTCTTTCTTTTCTTTTCTCTTTTTTCTTCTCTCCTCTTTCTCTTCTTAGCTAGATAAAACCATGCACTTACTCACTTTCTTTCATCTTACAAATGGATTTTCAAGCCTTTATTTATATATTTACAAATTACCTTTGGTTTTCACCCTTTGTGACCCTTCACTCCTCTTTAAAAATGGCACCAAACTTGCATGACCCTTTAAATACTTGTATTTTAAAAGTCACATGGTTACCCTTCATGATAGAATGCATCATTTCCCCTTTTTTATTTATCTTGGTGACCTTTCAAATTCCCTAAGGTGACTCTTCATGGAAAAAAGTGTCATACCCTCTTTTTTCTTCACTTAGTGACTCTTTGAGTTCTTCAAAGTGACCCTTTATGGGAAAATTCATCCTTTCCTTATCTTTTATTTATCTCATGACTCTTTTACTTCTTCATGGGCCCTCTTTTGAATTTATGCAACCAAAAATATATTCATTAATATTAAATAAATATTAACACACATTAACCAAGATATGAACATTAAAAACACCATTAAATGATATGGGGCCTTTGTCACCAATAATGCTAGACCTTTGACATCAATGACAATATTTCCAACGATCTCCTCATTTATCATTGATGCAACTTCAAACTAAAATTTCCACATCCTAAAACATGTATTCCACCTACCAGCTTGCACATACTACCATCTGAAAAATGTACAGTAACTTCCCCTTACTGAAGCATTCTATACCTATACCTATACCTATTCTTGTACCTATTTTTTTCTTCTCCCCCTTTGAAATCAATGGAAAAGGGTCAATCTTGGAGCTAACACTTAGATCCCCCTTAATTGATGTTGATCCTCAATGGTAGGAAGTAAAATAAATTACTCCCAACTTCTCTTGTAGATACTCGAACATGTCTTTTGGTAGTGCCTTTATGAAAATATAAGTAATTTGTTATGTAGTACTAATATATTCCATCTTAACCTATTGACCTTCCACCTTCTCTCTTAAAAATTGATATCTAATAGTAATATGTTTTATTCTTGAATGCATCACTATATTTTTAGAAATATTAATAGCACTTGTGTTATCAAAAAAAAAAGAAATAAGTTCATCATATTTTAAATTGATGTGTTCTAAAGTTTGCTTCATCTAATCACTTGAGTATAACACAAAACCACTAAAATATATTCTACTTCAGTTGTAAAAAGTTATACTGAGTTTTACTTTTTGTTTAGCCATGATACTAAAATATCACTGAGGAAGAAAGCTCCTCCACTTGTATTCTTTTTGTCATCCAAACAACCTACCTAATTTGAGTCTGTATAAGCAACCAAAGTAAAATATTTACCTATGGCATACCAAAATCCATAATCTAATGTCCCCTTGACACATATAAATATTCTCTTCACCAACTAAACATGACTTTCTTTTGTGGCTACCTAATATCTCACAACCATTCCTATTACATGCATGATGTCTATCCTCGATGTTGTCAAATATAAAATACTAATAATCATAGATTGATACAAAGATTGATCTATCATAGGTGAATCTTCATCCTTACTCACCTTGTTCTCTATACCCATTGGTGTGCCAACTAGTGAATAATCATTAAGACCAATTTTTTTCAATATTTCCTTAGCATATTTAGTTTGAGATATGAAAATTTCTTTATCTAACTAAAATATATGCAAACCTAAGAAATATGATAATTCTCCAAGCATAGACATCTAAAATTATTTTATAATATTATTAAAAATTACTTTTTTCATCTTTTCAATGTTTCCTCCAAATATTATGTCATTAACATATACCACAATAATCAATTGATGCTCACCTTTTGTTTTGATGTAGAGATTACTATCAGCAAAATGTCTCTTGAAACCTTGATCTTGTAGGTAATTATCAAGTCTTACATACCAAGCTCTAGGAGACTATTTCAATATATATAGTGTTTTCTTTAATATACATACATGTCTAATATCATTTGATAAAATAAATACCTTAGAATACTCAATTTAGACCTCCTCTTCTAGATTCTCGTTTAAGAAGGCAGACTTGACATCCATCTAAAACACATTGAAATTTTTTAACACTACGTATGAAAGAAACATTCTAATATTCTCTAGCCTTGCCACTGGTGCAAAATTTTATTCAAAATCTCTACCCTCAATCTGAGCATATCCTTTACATACTAACCTTGCTTTATTACTAGTAACTTCACCATCTTCATTTAACTTATTTTTGTATACCTATTTTGTTCATATCATATTTTGATCTTTTGTTCTAGGCACTAGTTCCCAAGTATCATTATTTTCTATCTGATTTAATTCTTCATCCATTGCCTTAACTTAATGCTCATCATGTCTAGCTTGTGAAAAAAATTATGCTAAATTTTGGATAACAAAGAAAAATTAACTTACTCAAATTCACTTACCATAATCCTTTTGGTGTGAACTCTTTCATTTATGTTATTGATGATGTCACTCTTATTATGATTTCTATTAACATATTTGGATGGGGTTTTGGTGTCCTTTTTCTCCTTCTTATCATCCTCATTTGATTTTTTAAAAATTTATTATTCAATTATTTTAGGAGTGTCTACTAGATCACTAGCTCTTTGTGATACATCTTCATCTATCTTGGCACTTGCACTTTCAAAAATCTTCTTGGTTATTTTCTTATAACATTTATAAGGTTTACTTTTTATAGAATATCCAAAAAATATACTTTATCTTTACTAGATTCAACATTACTTGATTTTTCATTGATTCGCTTTATGAAGCATCTGTTGTCAAAAACCCTAAAGTAATCAACTATAGCTAGTTTGTCTTTCCATAGCTCATAGGGAGTCTTATCACTGTTGACTCTCAAAAATGGTCTATTTTAAATATTTACTATTTTACCTATTACCTCTCTCCAATATTTATCTTGTATCTTAGATTCATTTAGCATTACCCTCACCATCTCTTAAATTGTTCTATTTTTTAGGCTCAACTCCTCCATTTTACTATGGAGTTCTAGCTACTAAATAATGTCTCTTTATCCCATGGTCTTCACAATACTCAATAAACTCATCTGACATGAATTTTCCTCCTTGATCTACTTAATCTTCAAATCAATTTCATTCTTAACAAAAGACTTGAATTCTTTGAAGTGGTTGAAAGCTGTTAATGTTTTATTTTAAAACATCACCCAAGTCATACGTGTAAAATAATTAATAAGCAACATGAAAAATTTAACACCTTGAGTACTTTCAAATCTCATACATCCACATAAATTAGTGTGAACAAGATCTAGCATCTGATTGGTCAAGTATTATTTTGTTTTGAACCATCTTCTAGCCTGCATCCCATGTTGACATGGTTCACAAAGTGTGTTAGAGGGATTTGTAATCTTTAGAAGATCACTAACTACTCAATTGTTGCTGATGTTTATAATAATGTCAAAATTTATGTGTCCAATTCTCCTGTGCCATAGCTAACTTTCCTCAACCTGACTCATACAACATTTTTGACCTTTGATATCTAATAACATATATAGATTTGTACCTATCCTCTAAGCATCTACAATAAATACATCTAAATCTTTTCTCCTAATTTCACAACCTTCTACATAAAACTTTAGTGTGTGTCCCTAATCACACATTTGACTTACACTCAATAGATTATGCTTAAGACCTTCTACATATAGAACATTTTCAATCTTAATTATACCATTATCCAAACTTAATGTAACTTTTTTGGCTATTTTGGTAGTGGTATTGTCTTCAAATTTCATTATGATACCATTGATCTTATTTATATTTATGAACTTGCACTTATCTCTTGTCATGTGCCTTGAACATCTACTATCAATGAACCATGGATTTTCTTCATTTCTTGCATTAAAAGCTATCTGGACTAACATAGACTTTTCAGGTTATTTCTTCTACCATGAACCTATCTAGACATTCTTTGGAGCCTTAAAACTTTGGTCCTTCTTTACTAACTCAAACATACTTATATAATAAGGGGTTATGTGTCTAAAATTATTTCACTTGTAACATATCATGGCCTCTTCATCAAATCCTGATAAAGAAGCAAAAGAGTTGTGGCTTTTGCATAACTTTGCATAATTTTCCTTCTCCTTATTTCTAAAATTATTAGCTCTTTTCTAACATTTTATTTTCTTATGACCATAACCATTACAGTAAAAATAATAACCATGGAAATAGAACCTATTCTGATTTGTGTATCTTTGACTTGATTATCTTTTGTATCTCTATTCCTTCTAGCCTTCTTTGTTTGAGCTATCCTCTGCATTCTTCACTTCTTCCCTTTTTATTTCTTCTTTTGTAAGAGCTTCAGTATAACTCTTTTTTTTTTCAAATCTAATGCTTGTCTTATTTGATATTGATTTTTGACTTTCTAATATCTTATTCAACATATTAGTGTTATTCTCAAATTTTGAATCATTGGCTACTTTATCATTGACTGCTTTAATTATTTTCTCAAGATCTAATTTTAAAAAAGAAATTTTAACAACATACCTTTCACATTCTTCACTTACTTTTTGTAATTGGTCTATTAGATCTTCTTAAATATTTTTCTCTTCTTCAATATGTGTTTATAGATCTTCAATAATTTCCTTTGACTCTTTTTCATTTTTCTCGATCAGGTGCTTCAATCTTTGATTCTTCTTTTCAAGAGCTTATAATTCTTCTAAGGCACAAATGAGTTATCCCTCTAGATTTACATTAACTTCATCATGTTCTTCTTCTTGATCATCTATACTTTTACTTGTGGAGGCATCTTCATGTATGGTCATGAATAGAACTTCTTCTTCATCTAAGTCACTGACTCCACTATCTTTGACTAAGATAGGATCTTTAGAATATCAAATCTTCTTCTAAAATCCATTCTTGTATTTGCCTTTGAAGTTTTCCTTGTATGTAGACTTTCCTTCTTCATTATAACCATTGTTCTTGTCTGGGCACTTAGCTATAAAATGTTCAATATTACCACATTTAAAATGTGTAAATTGAAACTTTCCTTTATATTTACCTATGCCTCTTTTAGGCTTGTGGATGAATATATCTCCATTGTTATCTTCCTCATCACTAGAGTTGTCACTTTATTTTTAAATCTTAGCCTTGTCTTTCTTTGATATCTTAAAATAAGCTTCCCTCTTTGAGGTTTTCTCTTATTTGGTCTGCATCTCATATTTCATAAGAATACCATGTAGTTCATCCATCTTTATCTTGGCTAGATCTTTCATCTCTTCGATTGCTAAAACCTCTACATCATATCTCATTGGTAGAGACCTCAAAACCTTTTATACCACTATTGACTCTTCTAATTTTTCTCCAAGGCCTTGAATTTGATTAACTATTTGATCAACCCACAAAACATAAGTTTTTATATTTTCTTTCTCTTCCATCTTTAAACTTTCAAATTGTCTTATAAAAGTATGGATCTTAGCTTGTTGAACCTTTCAATAACCTTTATAAATATTTTCAAGATTTTTCCAAGTCTCATGAGTATATTTTCATAACATAATTTTAACAAATTATGATTCACATAAACCACATAAAATAGCATTTAAATCTTTACCATTATTTTCACTTACCTTCTTTTCTATTGGAGTAGTTACAAATGTTTATGGCTCTTTATATTACTCCACCACTACTTGCCAAATGTCAAATCCAAGGGACATCAACTAAGTCCTCATCCTTATGATATAATAGGCATACTTTTTCCCATAAAAAAAAGATACCTTATTTATACAAAAAGCTTCATTTAATCTAGCCATCATGATTTCTATAATCTATCTTCAAGCTATAAAACTCTTTCTAAAAGACCCTGCTCTGATACTAATTTTTAATCATAGGATATACTAAGAGGGGGGGTGAATTAGTATATCCTATATATTTTAAATATTTTACTTAATCAAATTCATTTTCTTTAACCACTTAATCATACATTTAAGATATGCAATAAAATTGAAGCAATAGCATACACCATGAGAGAGAGAGAGAGAGAGCATATTTTTATGTGGAAACCTAATGTGGAAAAAACCATAGAGAATAATCTCAAGTATATGAATGAGCACCAACTCAAATTATAAAGTTTTAAAGCACCAACTTGTAGGAGCACCAAATTTTTATGTGGAAACCCAATGTGAAAAAAACCATAGAGAATAATCTCAAGTATATGAATGATCACCAACTCAAATTATAAAGTTTTAAAGCACCAACCTGTAGGATCACCAACCCCTGTACTGATTACCAACACAACAATGATTTGTGAGCAATGACCCACATGAGCACTAACTCCTTTGTTGATCACCAATATAGAAATGATTCATGAGCACCAAACCATAGGAGCATCAAACCCTATTTTTTTTAAAACACAATGATCTCACAATGTTTATTTTTCAACAAATGATAGAATATTATTGCATCTCTTTCTTTTCTCTTCTGTCCTCTTACTCTTCTTAGCTAGATAAAACCATGCACTTACTCACTTGATTTCATATTAAAAATGGCTTCCCAAGCCTTTATTTATAGCTTTATAAATGACCTTTGGCATTCACCCTTTGTGACCCTTCACTCCTTTTGGAAAATGGTGCCAAACTTGCATGACCCTTCAAATCCTTCTATTTGAAATGGCACATGGTGGCCCTTCATGAGAAAATTCATCCTTTCCCCTTTTTCCTTTATCTTGGTGACCTTTAAAATTCCTTAAGGTGGATCTTCATGGAAAAATTAACCATACCCTCTTTTGTCTTCACTTTGTGTCTCTTTGAACTCTTCAAGGTGACCCTTCATGGGAAAATGCATCCTTTCCTTCTTTTGTGTTTATCTCATGACTCTTTAACTTCTTCATGGGACATATTTTGACTTTATGAAACCAAAAATATATTCATTAATATTAAATAAATATTAACATAAATTATCCAAGATATGAAAATTAAAAACACTATTAAATGTTATGGGGCCTTTGTCACCAATAATGCTAGACCATTGACATTAATGATAATATTTGCAATAGAAAGTGATGATAGAGAGGAAAATGATACGCTCAAGTGACAAAAAGATAAAGGATAAGAATAATACTTCATTGCATTAAATCAATGAGCCATAATTTGATTAGTAGTGATGATACCCCTAGCAAGGACACATGCAAGGGAGAGATAAATGATAATTTAACCAAATCAACAATGGTGGATGACTGATGGATAAAAATATGTATGTTGTGATATTACATTCCCAATAGATAGGTGTAGGTGATTAATGAAAAAAATACTAAGGAGATGATTTCAAGGATGATGATTGGTCAATAAATTGATTGATTAATGATTGATATTATGGATCAAGGATTTGATCGATGTAAGATTGCAGGAAGAGATGTGAGGAAAGAGATGAGAGTGGTTGAGATATTCTTGAGCATTGAAAATTGGCCAAGTATTGCCTACATATTCTAAAAAGACCTCAGGTTGATGTACTTATGACTAGAGGACACACAATAATGGTTGATTAGAGGATTAATATGATGAGGATTAGTGATTCAGGTATGATTTTAGTGAAAGGAGATGACTCAAATGATGAGATGAGAATAAAATATTGTATCTTAGTTAGATGAGTTGAGAGGATTATATTAATTATGGTAAAGAGGATGGTTAGATGCTTAGATGAATGATGAGGGTGTAGTGGATCAAGCCATCATATATGTCATAAGGCTCATCATAGTCTAAGTAATCCAATAAATAGGACACTTAGTAATATGCCCCATGATATAAGTATGATCAAGAGGAAATTATGTCAAAATGCATGAAATATACAAGTAATGATATTTACATTCATGATGGCACTTATAAACATGATTATAGTATGCCCCATGATATAAGTATGATCAAGAATACATTATGCCAAAGTCCATGAAATGGGCAAGTAATGAACTTTGCTTCCTTGAGGTAACTTATAAACATGATTATAGCTTTGATGACCTCATAAAATCCTTTTTCATTTCCCAATAAATAAAAATATACAAGATTAAATTTATACAATCAAATATATACATGATAAAAGACATATAAATAAGTCAAACAATAGACAAGCAATACACCCAAGTATCTACAGATAATATCACAATGTCTTATCTAATGATGGGATGAGTGATTCGGTGATGGATTGGATTAGGATTATCATGATATGATGGGGGATATAATATAGACTTGGATGGATTATTGATGATTACTAAGATTAAGATATAGGTAAATAAAAGAATGTGGAGATGCATTTTGAACTAGAGGAGGGGTTTTGATGATGATTTGGATATGGTGTCCTAAATAAGGATAAAAAGGTGGATAACATGATGGGGGTGTGATAAAGTCTTTGAGTACTAATTTGGTATAGAAATAAAACCTAAAATTGGTCAAATAGGGATGTGGTGATCTTAGATTTAAATTAGGATGACCAAAGATTATCAAAAGATAAAACTTTGTAAGAGTCTAATATAGTAAGAAGAGTACGAAATGATGGGATCAAATACCTTTCACACTAGAAAAATAGTGATTAGATGGGTGCTAGGTATGAAGAGGAAATTATAGGGAAGTTATGGGATCAAATACCTCTTATACTATAAAAATAGGGATTGGATGGTTGTTAGGTATGAAGAGGAAATGATACAGAGGTGATGTAATAAAATACCTTTCATACTATCAAAGTAGGGATTGGATTGATGTTAGGTATGAAGAGGCAATGATAGGGAAGTGAGGGGCACTAGATTAAATTATTTGACAAGGTTATGTGTGTTAGTAGTAATACATAGTCAGAAGGAGGATGAATATTTGGAGGGATGGGTGACCACTCATATTTATTTCCAAGATTAAATGTTGTATCTAAAGAGGGGAAAATATTAGATGGATAGTAGATGTTGTGAAAGATGAATGACATGGAGAATGGATGTGACTAGGGTATTAGGCATAATACAAGACATGATGTACTATTTTTTTATTTTTTAAATTTTATAATTTTTAGGGTTTTTAACGTATTTCCATTTTTAGGGATTTTTGGAATATGTATGTACACTATACAAATGGGTTTACTAGTAAAGTTAATACCAAGCTTAGAAACCAAGGCAAAGATAGATGGAATGATGGATGAGTGATAAGAGGATGATGGTGAGGTGGAAAAGGGGATGATGACCAAGGAAGAATGGACTAGGGAATGTTAATGAACACATTATGAAGGAACCAAATATTTAGTTGCTTGAGTGTCCATTGGAGGATATGCCAGGATGATTCCTGAATATTTCACAAGACCTTGCCATCATGATAAGGTATAGAGGGATAATATATGTATGAAAGTGACAAGGGATGGGATATGACTAGAGAAACGAAAGGGATGGATTATTCCCCCAAGTGTTAAGATACAATGCAAATAATATATTATTTTACCATGATGTTGGAAACTAGTTTTCATCATGGTACTTGTCCAAAGCACTAGAAGATTAGTTTTCACCATTAAATGAAAGATTTTTTATTTCACTTTTATAATTTTTTTTTTTTTTTTTTTTATATTGACTTTTTTGTACATCTCAATTTATTTGATAAGGGCAAGATGTGATATTACTGATACCATCTAGATATTTAACTAACACTTATTCTAGAGATATGTGATGTTAGGACCATGTTGTCACCATTGCTAGATGTATTAATTTCCTCGTGACCTTTGAGGATTCTTGAAGGTGACCCCTCTAGATATCTAGACTAGGTGTCTTTTTTACCCCTAGGAGAGATGATATTCCTTGGGAAGGTAATGGGAGGAATGGATTGGATTTGGTATTGATGGGGATGTATAGGAATTGATGGGATTATGGGTTCATGATAAGAAGGTGTGATGGGTGATTGGGGATTAGGACTAGAAGTCACATACATAATTAGAGATGTTGGATATTCTACATTTAATTGGTGTCAATTGACAAAGGACTATAGGATATCTAAGATGCTTTAACTTTGTTTTTCATCTTTGATCAAATCATTTGATGGATTATCAGCCATGATTTTGACATTATTTGTATTTTGTGATGGGATTTGACTTTCACTACCTATTAGTGCCTAATTTTGGGCTTTACTAGGGGAGAATAATTTTTGACTTGATATATAATGATTATTTTAACCTTGATAGTCCCCTAATGCTTCATTTTGGGATTTACTAGGGGAAGACATTTTTGTATTAGGTAGATGATTTGAAACTTCTTAATTTTGAATGATGGGATCAAATATGACTTGATTATTATGAGTGACTTTTGGAATATGGTCTTCAATTTTTGTATTTGTGGCATTTATGATGTTTATCAAGGAAGGGTCCAATGATGAATGTTCGTGTTCACCCATATGGAGGGAGGTGATTAAATGATCATTGATAGAGAGAATGGGGTCTATGATGGATGAATTAGGTGGAGATGGTATGGCTATCTCAAGGAGTGGTGATGGGGTACCATGATCTTGATGGGGGTTCTTAAGAGACCTAGTTTTGACATCATAGAAAATCTCCTCAAGATAAGAAAAAGGATTACTAGGACTAGTTATAATATATGCATCCCAAGTAAGATTAAATTCACTCTAACAATATTAAAAAGATAAATAATTCAATAACTCTATTATGAATTAATCCTCATGATCTAGATCTAAACGTATGCCTGGTGATGTATTGGAGGTATCTAAATTAGAGGCATCCTCAAGAATATAGGCATTATCATCATCTACTATAATATTAATGAGGGATGATGTTTTTGATGAGGAATTTGATTTGGATACTAGTGTTAAGCATGATATTTATGTAGATAATATTTGTGCTAGCTTTGATGTATAATATGCAATACTATGAGTAGAAGAGTGATTGTCCATAATTGACCTCTCAACATGGGGGTTATGATATTATAAGTGAGGTTAAGATGGTAGAGGGATGATGGATTGAGAAAATTTAGGCCCATGGAAGTGATTATGAATACTAGACTCTTCTTCGATATAGGATTTGTCAAAGATAGGAGGACCATGGAAGATGGATGTGGTGTCTTGACCTTGGTTTAGAAGGGGAGGAGCTTACTTGTGATTGGGAATGGAATCTTGGCATTCCTCTTTTCATTTACCTAGGGATATAGAATCATTTGGTTCATCCTTAATTACTATGTTACCAAGATTGATAAGGTCTTAGACATAATCTTGGAAATTATGGCATTGATTAATGGTATGCCCTTAGGTTTGGTGGTATGCACAATATTGATTATCTTTATACCCAAATGGCTTAGGCTTGGTGGGATCAAGATATCATATGGGTGGATAGACCATCATATTAGTTGTGACTAGTTATTTGAAAAGACCTTCTAAGGACTTAGGAAGGGGAGTATAAGCACCCTCTTTACTTTGTGAATTAGATGTGGAAGCATTGGACTTTAGATAAGATGGTTGGTGATGTGGCTGGGTGAATGGACTGGTAGTGAATGATGTGGCCAAGATTGGATTCCCTTTGATAGTAGAGGAATAGGTAGACAATGGGTTATGACTAGTGGATGGGGATTGGAATGAGATTCACATGAATGGGTTTGGACTTGAGGTGAAATGATTTGAATGGGATAAACACCTTTGGGGAGTAGGATACCCATCTTAGGGAACCATAGGATGATATAATCTTTGTTGGAAAATATGTATTGATCTATGATAGAAGGGTTTGACTTCATGGTGATGTATGATAAACAAGGGATGATTGAAGGGAGCTGATGCATAGGTATACTAAAGATTAGATATGGTCTCTTGAATAAAGTAGGTCTAGTAGATAGGGCTAGTATGATGGGTGATGATGAGGATGAAATTGATGAAATATGATCAAGATGATATAGGACTAAGATTAGATGTCAGAATGATAATAATAGGTGTTAATGACCTATCACCAATGCCTATTTTTAAAGCTAGCAAAAAGATTAGGGATTTAATGGGTGCTTAGATTCAAACTAGAAAGATGATGATTATATGGGTTCTAGTTATGAATAGGAAATATGAATGGATTAAAAATGACTAGATTAATGATTATGGGTTTTCTAGATTGAAATCAACAAAGTATATTAGTAGGATATTGAATATGTATGATATCTAACAAAATGATGAGTGATAGTGGACTAGGATGATAGGATAATAGGGATGGATAACAAGAGGACTAGCTCAAAACCTTGGGATAATTTTTGTAATATGGGATGGGATATGACTATGTGATGAAGGAGATAAGGATAAGGGGATTAAAATAATGGATAAATATATGTAAGTGATGATTAAATGATATGGTGTAATGTAAATGAGATGTGGATGACCTAAGTATCCAACTAGGATAAGATATGACAAGGTTAGACTAGATGGGGGATAAGGTGACTAAGTGAGGGCAAGGTCAAGATAAATTATTGGCTATGGATGTAGTGGACTTAGGAAAAGATGTGGATGATAAGATAAGATGTGATTAGGATATGTAGGTTATGGGGGTATGACCAATGATGGGTAAATATGGTGAGACTAAGGTGGTCATGGGAGATAGTATATACAAATATGTAAAAGGGATAATATATAAAATGGAGATGATGATAGGGATGTACAAGATGATAGGATGATGAGTTAAGGATATGCAAGCTGATATTTGCAAAAAGATGATGAGATGAGGATGTACAAAATGATAGAAGGATGAGACAATGATAGACAAGATTATTTGTGAAAAAGACCTATATAGGTGTATATAGGTTTAGCTAAAAGGATGACTTGGCTCACAAATAAAATATGTCTAGCATGATACTCACCAAATCAAGTAATCAACAAACCTATTATTCGTAAGCTCAAGGGTGTGTAACCCAATGACTACACTATCTATTGGCTTTGTGGGTGAAGATATAGGACAATGAGCTATCACAAAATTGAATAAACCCTATCAACTATATTAGACATGATGTTCAATTGGGTGCTAATAATGACTCTAATAATGGATCATTTTTTATATCTAAAAGGTCATAAACTAGGTTTACACAAAGTTCTTTAGGTGCATCCCTTATATATGCAAAGGTACTATGGGGCCCAAGTCTATATAGGATGTTGTCTAACTAGTTTGTGTATTGGAGTTTAAATGACCCTTAATCCATAGAAACATTTATGGATAATTCCACTTTAGCACCTAATTCTAGATATCTTGATATTTATACTCTGCTAGAACACAAAGTTTGGTCTAGTGCTTGTTGGTGAATCCATGTCACCAACCCCTAAAAATAAAACAATTCAGAGGGTATATTGGTGGTTTTTGATCCTCTATAAATCACCACAAGGAGGAAAGGAGGGAATACACCACCATAACCCTTAGGTGAAAAATAGGTAGTAAAAAGGGGATTAATTAATTGATTAATTTAGATGTGAGATATACACAAGATTGCAAGAATATACAAGACAAAATGAATAAATAAATATATATATATATATATATATATAATATGTAAGATATAATGATTAAATTGATTCAAAAAATGACTTTCAAAATGCCACAAAGGGTCTTTGATATCCAACCTACAAGAAAATGATTATTAGTTTTATTTAGCACTTTTAAAGTGATAACGTGTAAGATAGTAGTTAGTAGTTTGACTGATAATCTTGAGGAGAACTTGCAAGACACAATGTTAGATAAAAATAATAACCTAAAAAAGGTGATGTTAGCAAGTCAAAATTCACCCCTACAAGAAACAAAATGTTAGTCTAATAGGCTTAAAAAAACACTAAAATTTTCATGATTTAGCTCTATAATTCCTTTGGGTGAGCGAGCCACAACTTGGGGGTTTGGGGGTGGTAGCCCCTTATGGGGTCTAGGCGTAGTTGCCTAAGAAAATTCACAAAAAATGACTCTAAAAATGAACTCAAAAAGGAAAATTTGGAAGGCAAATAATCAATAGTTTTGATTGTCAAACTTTGAAGGTAATTTGCAAAGCACATGTTAGTAGTTATGATAATTTTGTCTTGGATAGTCATATTACCTATAGTTTGAAGAAAATTATCCTTATATTGTAAATAAATAAAATATATATAATTATAAGATTAAAATGATGATACTAAATTGATGATAAACTTATTATTATTTACACTATTATATACAAAAACTTTGAAGATAATTTGTTATCATATTACATGTGTAAAATAAAACTAGACTACAAAATGTATATCATATATACTAAAAATAAAATATTTTATTATAAAATCAAAATGATGTGGGAGGTTTTAAAATATAGATGGTACACCCCTAGGTACATGTAGAATGTGGAAGTCTCTAGAAGGATTGTGGGTATTTTTGACTTGACAAAAGGGGTAAATCAAATCAATTTAGGTCATTCATCTCAAAAAAATCCTCTATAGGTTAACTAGAGAAACAAGTATTAAGAACCCATTTAATGATGTGAGAGATCTAACCAAAGTGTTACTTGAGCTTTGTAAAGGATAATATAGATATTAACATACAAGGGATGATTATGATGTGTTGGGTGAATATTTTGTTGTCAACTAACTGATGACAAAATGGGTATATCAGCCACAGCATAGGGAGATTTACACCACAAGGAGTGTGGCTTTACTAGATCTGGATGAGGTAAATCTCTCCTCTCATCAAGGGGAGGTTCCCTATAGATACTTGCATGCTGGATATATAATTAAGCAAAAAATAACACATGGGGGTGGTATAGCAGCATCTACTTCTCTCTTTTCAGAAGTAATGTACAAGGAACAAAAGAGGAAAAATCTTGGTCTATGGCTAACAACACTCCTCTTCTTTCAGGAATGGTAGCAAACAAAGAGCAAGAGATCACCTGAAGTAACAAAGTCCACAAGAACGCTCACACAAGCACAAAGTCTTCTGAAGCTTCTTCACCGATCCGGAACAAGTACAACCATAGAGTAAAGTGAAGCACAAAGTCTTCACCTAAAACTACAAAGGATAACTGAATCTCAAAGATAAAAGCAGCACAAAGTCTATCTTCTATCTTACAGAAATGCCCTTAGATAATATAAACACACCCACTTGCTTATTAAATTAGATAAACAAGATATTACCAAGAAAAAGACATAAGAACTATTTCCTAAATAACACAGATAATTTCAACACAAAGTCTAAAATAAACCTGCTTCTCATTTATTCAATCAAAATATGACTTACAAGTTTGAGCACAAAGTCTCAAAAGTTTCTTCAATTTCAGCAGTGTTTGCTATTAAATTTTCCAAGATCCCTTACAAATGAGGTCTCCACTATATATAGGGAGAAAATCCTCAAAAATAGAAAATAATAAAATATATAAAATATCTTGGTAAAGATGACTCATCTTTGACTTTTAGATATTTTTCCAAAAAATTTACATGTAATTACATAAAACAAAATTGCATGCATTCTGCACAAAATAGAAATGCATAAGGATAGAAGAAGAGAGAAGGGGAGAGAGAGAGTCAATTCTTGCTGCCAGACTTTTTTAGATGAGCATCGTACATGGTGATTGATGCCTGAATTCCTATGCTATCTGGCGCAGTTGAATTCTTGAAGATGACTCTTGCTTTGATCAGTGCGTCTTTTAATGCTGTGATGGCTTTAGAGTGGCCAGTTAACCTAGATTTCAAATTCTCCAAAGTTAACTGAGCATCCAGAATGCTGTCCACCGAAGTCATTGAGAAAGATGCTTCTTCAAAATCTTTCCAGATCATCTCTTTGAAATTTTGAATCATATCCTCTGCCAGAAGGAACTGATGATCCTTGGAGGTCAAGTTACATGGCAGCTCTTCTAACTTGTTCAACAGGCTCAGGTCACTCTTTTCACTAGCTTCCTTGAAAGCTTTGAGATCATCAATTAAGTCTTTGAGTACCTAGATTCTGAAGACCATTGACTCCTTGATCTCAACATAGGAGTCTTTGTTGGAGATGACACCAATACATATCAGAGTACTCTTCTTGAGATCTTTCATTCCCTTCCCTCTGCCAAGATCTTTCTCTAAACTATCAATTTCCTGAGAAATAAGGGAGACAAAATCATCTACCTGAGCTTTCAACTTCTTCATTTTACCTGTTCTTTCTACAACTTCTAATAGCAAAGAGACTCCCTGATTGTGCATTATTTCAACATAGTCTTCCATGACTTTTCCCTTTAAATAGGTCTTTTTAGCTTTTTGAATGACTGGATCATCCATGAAAAAGGCCTCTGGAGTCGCTGCTTCAGGTAGAATAGTGAACCTTCTGATCACTATTGTTAACTGCTCTATTTTGGCTTTATAATAGTCCATCTCCTTTTCTTTGTCAAATTTTTGGACCATAATGTCCATTGCTGACTGAAGATCGCTCTTCACACCTTCGTGAGTAACTTTGCCAAGTTTAACATGAGAGATGGAATAGCTGCTCATTTCAAAACCCTCAAGGGTTGCATCCTGAGGAGGCTTGGCAATTTCTAGAAATTTTTGCCCCTTTTCTTCAACCAGCTTGGAGAGGATTTTTGGCCTCTTAGGAGCCTTTGCTTTTGCTGGCACTATCTTGCCAAAATTGAATTCATCTGAGGAGATGGCCATTTTCTTCCTCTTTGGTGTGAAAGTAGACATCCAAGGTGGGAGAGAAGTACCTATTGTAACAATAGTTGCCTCTGCCAATGTCACTGTAGCAGCTTCCACACTACTGGTGGTGACAGTAGTTGCAGTCGGAGTAACCAGTGAAACTGTATCAACTACTGATTCTGGCTCAGGTTCAGGGATCAGTGGTAGGTTAAAAGATGGAGATGATAGACTCAAAATGGACCCAAAAGAGTGAGGGGAACCTGTGGAAGGACCCTAAGGATCACCAAATATAACCCTAGAAGGAGAAGCAACTTTGAAAGAGGGAACACTGATTGGGGAGATAGGAGAAACAAGCACCATAGGAGATTGAGGGGGAGAAGGAGAGGCACTCTGAAGTGGTTGTGCTTGTCCCAACGAGAGTGGAGACCCAACACCTAGTCATTCTGAAGGTTGATCCTATGTCTCTATGGGCTGAGCTATCTGTGTCTTGGGGCTTTGACCTTTGGTTCCTTCAGCTACCATTTCAGGCCCTTGTGTAGTCTTAGGCTTCTTGGACACAAAGATGATCCTAGGCTTGTGAGGCCTAGAAGGAGAAGGAATGTCACCTTTGTTCTTTGCTCAATTTTCTACCTTTTTCTTCAATTCTGCTTAGTATTCAGCCTCTGATCCTATAATGAATTCTCTCAGGGTGATCCCTTTGGCTGATAACCAATCATTGGTGTAAGCCAATATTAGTTCAAATCTTTTTCTCAGAGAGGTCAGTTCCTTCTAAGACCACTGAATTGGAGGGAGAGGGGAACCAATAACCTTTTCTCCTAGATACCTACTATTTATGATGTTCCCATCATCGATTAAACCAAAAGGGATCTCTACAAGCTTGAGGTATTCTATCTACTCCAGTGTCAGACAAAAATAGTCCATTTTCTTTATTTCGTCGGCCATCCTCAGGTCCACCCAGATATCCTCAATCATGGGTTCATGGAACTGAGTTTTTCTTTTGATCTTCTCTTTGACTCCCCTGTAGTCAAATTTCTCTCATCTCTTGAATGGTTTGATGGTAAACATCTGCATTTCTATTTCCATGACCCTAGCTTTGGTTGATGTAGCAACTAAAAACCTACCAATCTGGATTGAAAACTTGAAACTGGGTCTCTTCAGTTCCATCTATTTAGTATGTATGATAACTAGTTGTCAGCATAATTCCATTAAAACTAATTTGTCTGAAGGGAACCTGGGGAGCATATAAGGGTAGCCTTGTTAAAAACCAAACTAAAGATAACAAAAAGTAGGGAACTGGAGGAACATACAGCCATAGCCATTCACTACCACCTAGGCCTCATTTGATATTCTCTTTTGCTCCAGCTGAGGATCGAAGAGACACAAAAATATGATGAAGAATCCATCATTTAGTCATCTAAAATGACGTGTTGACCCCTGAAGCATCAGCTGTGGATAATATGAGTAGACCAGGGTGGTCTTTCTATCTCCCTCTGTTGTCAAACCTAGGAAAGATCGCATTGTAGCAGCTATGTAGACCAGGTACGAAGTCATGTAGAATTTGAAGGAGGTTTGTACCCTAGTCAGTTGTTTATGGATGGCGTTACTGATCTGTTCCCCCCAAAAGATAGTTTGCTTACCCTGGAGGATGATCTTAATGAATGGGTACATCCATTCATGGAATTTTGAAGAGGATGGGAGGCCCCGTACTCTGTTGAGAAGGGTGATCAGGTCACCAACTTCTTCGATGAAATCACTTCTTGGGAAGCTCTTCGGCCATCTGGAGAGGCTGGTCCTTGGGGTCTTTAGCCACTTGTAATTAATTACTTTCTTTGCTCTTTCAGGGTCTTTTTCATATTTTTTTATGCATTCACGAAGTCAATCTAGGTTACTTCGGTGGCTGGAGGGCACAAGAAAACCTTATCAATAAAATCAAGATCCAACCAAATTATCATACTACCACTGGCATCTGAAACCGATATGGTCTCCTTGTTGTAAGAACGAGTGCACTAGAGGACAAACTCAACATGATGCACCGCTACCAGGAAGGCAGCTACTAGATGGATGTTGCTCTCAACAATTCTTTTTATCCCAGTACTGGGATTTATTGCCTTGGTTCAAGCCAGAAATTAAGCCATGTCCACATGGCCGATCTCGGTATCTCGAATGTCGTCAACATTCGAGGTGATTGATGTGGGTGGGAAGATGCCCTGGTACTTATATTTCATGCTTTTCACCTTTTTGGGAGATGTTTCTGTCATAGAGGACAATCTTGACTGGATGGAAGTAGATGTGCAGGAGTTTGTTGAAGGTGTTGCAGCCATGATTACAAATGAGAGGAGAGTGAGCGAGAGAGGAAGAGCGCAATTTAAGTGATATGGGTTACTGGAGGTCACTTAAATAGGCTAGGCCTAGCAAAGGAGCAAAAAATGAGGAAGAAAAAGCATGAAAGGGACAACTCAAAAAAAAATTGGGAGTTAACCAAAAATGAAGAAAAAAATGCAGGGGCGGCAAAAATCACCGCCCTTGCATAAAATTGGAAGAAAAGCAGGGGCGGCAATTTTTGCCACCCTTACGAGTAAGGAGAGGAAAAGCAAGGGCAGAAAAAATTGCTGCCCTTGACTATAGTTGTGAAAACGTGCAGAGACAGCGATTTTTGCCATCCCTGCACTTGGCAGTAGGAAAACTGCAGGCAGGGGAAAAAGGAAGAGCCCATGATGAAGGAGGAGGGACGGGTGGAAGAAAATGGTGAAGGATGTGGGTGGCAAAATTCGCCACCCGCGTGAGGTCCTGGTGGAAAGTCGCGGGTAGGAGGGAGAAGAAAGAAAAAATAAAAACAAAGAACAAAACAACTAAAAGAACTAAGCTAAAACAGAATAAAATAGGAAATAAACTTAAAAATGAACCTCACCTAAGAAATCGCGCATGCCACGGGGTTGAATCCATGAACTTGTGCTTTGAATCATTGCTTGAGGCACTCAGTTGCAAGAGGTAAGAGGAGAGGAGGAAGCAATGAGAAGAATGAGGCTCAAATCAGATTTTATGGGGTGAAAAACCCACCCCAACAACCTGTTGCATGTGGCCATAGATGCCTACATGTAAATCGAGACGTACAAGGGAGGCATTTTTCACCGCCCTTGCATTAGTTAGTTTATTTTGCAGGGGTGGTAAAAATTTCTACCCTTGCAAGCCGGAGAGCAGAGGTGACAAAATTTGCTGCCCTTGTAGGAAACGTGCAGGGGTGGCTAAAATCGCCGCCCTTGCACAAAAACAAGGGAAATGCAGAGGCGGCAATTTTTGCCGCCCTTGCAGGGAAAACAAAAAGAGACCATCTCTAGAAGGAGAAAAAGGGGAAGGGAAAACTTGGCTTGGATGAGATAGTAACCACTTCTCATTTCGAGGCCAAGACGAAAACAAATTTTGAAATTCGTATCGAAAAATGAACTTAGAGAGACAAAAGACTAAACAGACAAGTTTCGTAGCGGGTTGTTTCCAAAAATGAGCTAAGCTGATTTTGGAAACAACATGATGAATATAATGTGTGGAGATAATGATGCTTTCAGGAAGGATAGGTATAGATGACATGTGAGGTATTTGACAAATGCCTCAAAGGTATTATGGAAGAGTGAGCCAGTGACCTATTTAGAAAAATGCCTAAAATTAATGCGGTTTTATGGACTGTGTTAATCATAAGACATGGATAAAATATTATTTCATGTCAAGGTTTTAACAAATTCAATGCTAATAAATATGGTAATTTTCCTTCTATGCAAATATAAGAGCATTAGAACTAAGTATCAACATTCAATAGCATCATGTAAAGAGGATTTTTACCAAAACTTTCCATTGTAAGTGTCTACATAAAAAATGTGGTAGCATATACAAAACCTATGGACCATTTGACAAAATGCATAAGTATAGAGTGGTCCTAGGGTTTCATACACAAAATTATCTTATTGAAGAAAGAAGGCCCAATAGACTATTTGATAAAATGCTTCAATGGTACAAGGCATAAAAACTATTTAACACAATGCGTAGAATAAAGAGATGATTCAATAGGTTCAAGGTATAAAATCTAATGGCATTACTTATGTAATAGATCTCATCTAAACATCAAAAACATTGCTTATATAAGGTCTATGTTGGTGCAAAAAATAAGCCTCTGTCATGGGTATTCTCATGTAAAAATTATTGTCATTTTGCATTAATGTAATGAACAAGTGTATAATGTAATCATCTCATCTCTCTATGATCTCTTAGAATAGGATATGATCATTCATCAGAACATAATTAAAAGTATATTTTTCTCAAACATTTCCTAGTAAAGGTGAATGTTGAAAGTGAAATTAGATAGAGATCACACTAATTATTTAAAAAATATATCACAAAATAATGTGATCCTATGGGATCAAGTGATTGGAATATATCCAAAAATGGATTTGTTGGTAAATTAATATAATATATATACTAGTATGTATGTATGTGTGTGTGTGTGTGTGTGTGTGTGTGTGTGTGTGTGTGTGTGTGTGTGTATACACACACTAGTGTGTGTGTATATATATATATATACACTAGTGTGTGTGTATATATATATATATATATATATATATATATATATATATATACTAGTGTGTGTGTGTGTGTGTACACAAACACACACACACACACACACACACACACACACACACACACACACACACACATAACTAAATATCTACATATTTATAAAATATCCCAAAATGTTAAGAGCATAAGACACTTGCAACTTGTTGACAAAAAATAAGGAAATATATAACTAATTTATGGTAAAATAAGAAAGAAAAACACATTGACATCTGCTAATATATACACAAGTACCAAAACCAAACCCTAGTTATTTTTATCTATGGAAAACTTGAAAATTTTATTGATTCAAATCTATCTACAACCTTAAACAAACACACTTAAGTGTAAAAATGTTAGCTCAAGAGGAGTTATGGTCCCACCGTGGTTGTCAAAATGTAGACCGATTTTGAGGTATTTTATTAAATTACCATAAACTATGTAATTTAGACTAAAAACATCAAACTACCTAGTAGGAAATATTATGCAATTAAATCAAAACCATAAGATAAACCTGACGTAATCCCTTGTTTTAGCTAGCCTCCTTCCAAAATGTTCAAATGGATGGTTGATTGCTATAGACTCAAAAATTTAACATTATTATGGCATGATCAATGATGTTGATAATGTATTTAAGAACTATATTGGTATTGGATTAGTAGATTTCTAATATATGTTTTGACATGGAGATCTAGGGTGAAGGATTATCCAAAGAATTTAAAATTCCAAGGAAGCCTCTAGATTTAGAGGCTTCTAGAGAAGAAGGCTGACATAAAGAGGATTCTATAATTTGAGGATTCTAGAATCCTCTTAGGGGTTAATTTGGATTAGGTATGGAACTAGATAGGAATTAGGTAGTTGATTAAGGACTAGGGATGTTTGAGAGCGTAGGAATAAACTAGTATAGGTGGGTAGGTGGGCCATGGGAATTTAAAACTCCCAAATAATGGATAAGTTGGGTTGGGATGGGATTAAAGGATGAATAGATTAATTAATGAATAAGTGGGATAAAACTAAGGTTAGTAAATTAAGAGGAATGAAGGGGATGTTAGATAAATGATTAGAAAAGCGGGGTTTATTAGTATGGGATTAGATGAGATAAATTACATAAGTAGAATTAGTGTTGACTAATAAGAATATTAGTGAAGTTAAATGAGGTGAGATAATTTAGGTGCATACACATTTCATGAGACATCAAGCACTTTTGAGTGGGATACTATTATGGAAGAGGAATATGGTTCTTTGCTAAGAAAAAACACTTTGGATTTAGTCCCTCTTCCTAAGTGAAGAAAACTCATTTGACGTAGGTGGATTTACTAAACAAAATTTGTAGTAAATGGGTTCTTAGATAATTTTAAATCATTTTTGGTAGTAATAAAAATTCTCAGGTACCTGGCGTTGACTATACTGAAACATTTACCCTAGTTGCCAAAATGAACTTAATCTAAATCACTCTTGTTATATTTTTAATGCATCACTAAGATGTTCATTAGATGAATGTGAAGAGTGCCTTTCTCTATAGTGATCTCAAAGAGGAAATATACATGAATAAACCACAAAAGAAGGGAATATTTATGGAATATTCTTCCTTATTTTGAAAACTTCATAATATATCTATGGCCTCAGATAAGCTCTTCAAGATTAGTATGCCAGGATGGACTCATTTATTATTTCTATTGGGTTTGATCAAATGACATTTTGATCTGAATATATACATCTTATGGTAGGATTATTCACTTTTGATTCTAGTTATCTGTGTGGATGACCTATTGATCATAGGTAATTATTCATCCACCATCATAGCATTAAAAATTACTTTCTCTAATAGGTTCTTGATGACTAACTTGGGTTTGTTACATTACTTAGGATTTAAATTTATTCGTTTGAATCTAAGATAACTATTTCATAATCCAATTATACTCTTGATTTACTTTCATGGTTTAACATAACTAACTATTAGCCAATTCTAACTTCATTTCTATCTAGTGTGAAGCTTGAGGTTTATTGGTTATCTCCTTTGGTTGATGTTACCTCATATAAAAAAATTATTGTTAGTATCATATACCTTATGCACACTAGAATTGACATTTATATATAGTGGGCTTGGTCTCTAGATTTGTGCAAGAACCACATGAACTACATTGGTAAGTAACTAATCAAATTCTCCACTACATTTAGGGTACACATAGTTTCAAGATTCACTATAGAGCAAGCATCAATGTTAACTTGATTATTTATATAGATTCAAATTGGGTTGGTGATATTCATAATGATAAGTTTACTTCAAGCTATAGTTTCTCTCTTGGTTTAGGTATAATTAGTTGGTTAATAAATAAGTATAATGTTATTTATTCATCTTATATAGAGGCAAAATACAAAGGAGTTGTCAATGTTGCCATGAAGGCTATTTAGCTATAAGGTATCTTCACTAAGTTTGGAATGCATTTTTGACAACTAAAATTCATCTTATATGACAACCAAAGCACATTATAGATATACAAGAATTTGGTCCTCCATCAATAGACCAATCATATCAAGATTCACATGCATTTATTTTGAGATCTCATCCATGAGCAAGGCACTGATCTCTAATATATCTAGATAATGGAGTAAATTATTGATATACTCACCAAACCCTTCACTATGATCAATTCTCTTAATTTACACTCTTATTGGGGTTTGGTTAGTTGCAGGATCCTCCTCTATAGGATCATTTTATTTTTCCTAGGTATATCATCAAGCCTTTATTTCAGGACCCAATTCCACTACCCATCTAAGCTACATTTAAGGGGGATGTTAGTGTAGGTTTTTATTCCATTTAATGGTTTTTCCTTACACATGTTTAGTTAGATTTTTTATGTGTCAATTAGGTTTTTAATAAAGGTCACTATGAAAGATAATACCACATTCATGAGGATGTGAGGACATTTTTATCTTTAACCTATATAATATGCATACCTAATTCTTTTATAGCTAATGTTGCTAATACAATTTATTTATTGTGAAGACAAGCTTCTTCCTTTTGAGTTTTTTTTTTTTTTGAATTCACTACTCTATACAATTTTCATTTTTGCATTCAATCCTTTCCAGACTAATCCTTAATTATGGCCCACTCCTAGACATTTAAGACAATTATTCTTAGCTCTTATTCTTTAATTTTTTTAGATAGATATTACACAAAGTAATATGTTGAATGTTTTACTCCGTACATAGAATTACATCTACATTTACTTAAGTAGAGTTTTCCTTTGCATGTAATTTTTTTGTTTAACTATCCCCCTTTATGCCACAATATTTAGTGAGCACTAAATTAGATTTATTATATGTATTGTAGGCCTAGATAGGGTTATTATGTGGTGTTACTTGACTATAAGATTTGGAACCCTCTCTAGTGGTGTTGTGTGATAAGAGATAACTTAGTAGGTTTATCAAATCCAAATTGGTCATGTATCAATATAAATAACTATGCAATTAGTTATTGGTAAAATTATTTTCTCTAATCTTGGAATTCACTAAGTAAAACAAGTTGCAAATCCATCCTAATTTTTTGCATACAGATATTATCATGGATTTTTTTTTATTTCATATCACAAAGAGGGTGCTTGATTCCATATTTTTTATTTTGGATATATTTTAAAATATTGCACATTTGTTTCTTATAAGAATACTCGTGATGTGACATGCATTTCTAACTTATTTTTTAATTAAGTTGTATGGTTGTATGGATTACCACATAGCATAGTTCCATAAAAGGATGTGAATTTGTTAGACATTTATAAATCATATTGTGGAATAATTTGAATACCAAGTTAAATTTTAGTTCTACATATCATCCTTAGATGGATGGATAGAATGAGGTACTCAATAAAAGCCTTGGTAACATGTTGTGATGTTTGACTAAAGTAAAACCAAGAATATGGGATTTAATTCTAGTGCAAACTAAGTTTTGTTATAAAAATTTATTTAATATAATTAATGGAAAGAATATATTTCAATTTCATTATGAGCTAAGTCTAGAGTTGTTTCAAAATTATGTGACAACAGAAATGAAAGAAGGAAGAGTGTCGATGGAAAATATTTTGTTGAGCATATGTGTGACTTACATCATCAAGTGCACAAAAAATAAAAAAGAGTATTGTAAAATATAAGTAGCATGTAGATGTAAAAAAATTGAGAAGTGGATTATTAGTTAGGTGACTTAGTATTTGTATAATTAAGGGGAAAATATCTCTAAAAAGAACTTATGGCAAGTTGAAGTGGAAAATATTTAGGCCGTTCAAAGTATTATGAAAGTTTTATAAAAATAAATATGAGATAGATCTACCTGAAGGGAAAGACATATTTCTTATTTTCAATGTGGAAAATTTAAATATGTATCACAAAGGGGAAAATAGTGCAAGTGGAAATTTAGATTTTGAAGAAGTTGTATAAAGAGTGCAAATTCTTTAGAAATTGTGTAAGAAAGCAAAAAGGGTGATTAATTATAGATTTAGTAAGTGAATGTTAGATAGATAGTATAAATAATATTTTATTAACTATAAATGTCAAGATATTGAATATGCAACATGGATAAGTTCATCAAAAGATAAAAATAAGGAATATAAATAATAAATTTTTTATAAGGTGCACGAATAGGATCTCATGTCTTTTTTATTACTTAGGGTGTATTATGTAGGAACATATGGGTTAATTTTTAATCCTACATCATCCAAAATATTAGTATAAAACTTAATAAAAAATAACAAGTTTGTAATTTTTTTCAAGTCTTGATTTGTGTGCAATTTATTTGTGTTATTTTGTGCCACCTTTATGATTGCACCAATCCTTTGTAATGTTTTTCATATACTTTATGAATGCACATTTTTGTTTGTTATTTTGTGTTTCCTTTATGTGTGAATGTTTTTTCTAATTATAATTTCGTGCAATTTTGATGGTGCATTCATTTTTTGTTCATGTTTGTAGTTGCATGTGAAATATTTTTATAATTATGCTTTGAAGGTCCTTGCTTGGTTTATCACAAATTTTGAAGATACACTCAAATAATTTAGAGTTGAAGTTTTGAGAGTTAAAATGTAAAATATTTTAATATTTATTATGATTTTGGTGCACAACCATACAAATATGAGGATCATTGCACATCCTATAATTTCAAAGTGTTGTGACTTAATTAGTGAGTTATGACACATACACAATTGATCTTGTGCATATCTTGTATGGGTGTAAATGTTATTGTGATGTTTTATAATTAAAGAGAAATTATAGTTCCTAATCATTTAAATATAATTCCTTGAATGGTGTAAGTTTGTTTTAGTTTCATTTAATTTTACTTTATGATGAACTTCACCATGATGCATTATGATGTGATGTTTTAAGGTCCACTACAATTTCAATAAATATATAATGTTTTTGGCACATAGTGATGTGTTAAAAATATTTAATTCTTAATGTAAATAGGTGGGTCTTATGCCTATATATAAACATGCCCCTATTTTTTTACCCACTAGTCAGCAAGCATGATGATGGTATTTAACATTATGAGAGATCAGAGGATGTGATGTGACACATCTTGTTAGAGATTGAATAGTATTATGTTGTGATTTATATTTTCACCATTGAAATGTAATAAATAATTGAGTTTATTATTCATAAATTTATTTTCATGATTTTTTGTGTGTAATTTTGAAGGTTATGTGGTTGAAGGCATCTCTTCATTGAGACCCTTAACCACAACTACATCATTTAGATTCAAATATTTTCTTGAAAATGGATTCAATGTGGTGAGAATTTTTGTTTCCTTAGTGTCTCATTTGAATTTTAATCTATCCCTTATAAAAAAATAAGATTTCATAATATCTTAATAAGGCTCTTTAATTAGTTGGTAAATTTAAATTTATTATAAAGTTCTCAATATAACACATGTTTTTACTCTTCATGGTGGGTTCATTCTCAAATTTCCTACATTAATCATCAAATTATTTTAAGATACATTTTATGGGATAGTTATTATCATGGGATGGTTTTCATTGAGTTTATTTGGAATAATGTTTCTTAAAATTTATGGAGGTTTAGGGTTTTTCTATATCTATCAACAAGGAATTTTCACTTGTGTTAAATGGATATTATTAGATATTGAAGGAAATGAGACATGGAAAATTCTACTAATGAATAATTTATATGTTGGTACTTCCTATGGGAGATTTATATGGAAATTATTAAGTTTTCAAGCCCTTTTGGTCATTTCATCTCTAAAAGTACTATGAATATTTTTGTGGCCATGGGTATATAAAAATATTGAAAGCTAATAAACCTTGACTATTATGGAATGGAAATGAATTTAGTGATGGTATATCCATAAATTAACATTTGTTTTAGTGGCTACCAGTGATATATTTTCATGAGGTCTCATTTATATAAATGCATATGGTTTATGCCCTCGAAATTTTTAAATGAGGCATTCACACTATTCAATAATTTTCTCCATATCCACTTATTCTTGAATTTCATGGCATGAGGCCAAAGATAAGTATAATGTTAGTAATAAACACTAGGATTAAATCCAAGAGGTTATTGATTTTACCTATACAAAATTATTACATAAATTATAAATTAACTTTAGTTATGGAAAAAGATTAAAAGTGGTATTTTCAAACCCTATTTCTTAAATACACTCCAAATAAGGGATGTGAGTGGCTTTATGGAATTAGATCCTATGTTAATCCAAAATTGAAATGAGAGATGATATTTGTAATCTTATTCTCATGCATTGGGTAGGAAGTATTACACCTTAGTGGATGTTATTATTGAACCCAAACTTTCTCATTTTTAATAGTGTTTACTGTATTAAGGTTTTCCTTTTGGGAATTTCCTCATGCACCTAGGACTCCCTCATCCTAAGTGTCATTTTTGTTTCCAATATGAGAATCTAAATCATATATTATTTTATATGTTAAATCTTAGTAGGATTAGTTGTGGCATCATGAATTTTTTCAAGCCATTTTGGTCAGATTCATTTACATCTATAATATTATTCTTCTTTGGGCCTAACATTTGTTTGTTGAAAATTTTTCAAAGATTTTGTATACTTTCCAAGTGGAAATATATTTTTAATTTGGAAATAAATATTTTTATATATTTTTCAAATTATATAATGAATAATCAATTTTATACTTATAACAAAGCTATGGTGATATATAATGTATTTATAGAGATTCAAATTTAGCTATGGAGGTAATCCATCTTCATACCTTACTAATTTATAGGGAAATACATCTTGCATTGTGATCATGTTCCATCATATTCATCACCAATAGAAAAAAATATGTTGATGGCCACTACCATAGCTTCTCTCATTTAAAGTCTCACAACCATGATGATTGGTCTTAGTCACTAAAAATAAATCATTTCCATAACTTAGTTGAGCTTCTAGGCTATGTCATCCCCTTATGATGATTTTGTGTGTATGGAGTTATTTATTTATCTTGTATGTAATCTAAATGTTGATCAAGGTGACACACATGGTGATAAAAAGGCTATGATTGAATAAAAATATAAATATCAATTATGATCCCATATCTAAGGATGATGCCCTTCATGATGCTAGGTAGAACTTCAAATCAAATAGCTTGGATCACCACGCCATTAGTATCATTACTCTTTTGGTTTAATGTTATGTTTTTATAATGTTTAAATGATTTAATTATGAATTATGTTTGTTAAGTCATATGAGATAAATTATAAAATTTTATGGTGTGATTCTTTTATATTTTTTTAAAATAAATAATCTATAAATATTTTTTATAAAATTAATTTAACCCTATTATTATTATTATTATTATTATTATTATTATTATTATTATTATTATTATTATTATTATTATTATTATTATTATTATTATTATTATACTCTAATACTTCAAAAAACTAACCATTTACTCAAGTAGGGTTGTTTTTATATTAGTTACATATGGATTTATAATAAAAATTCTTCAAAAATAGAAGGTTTTAAATTTAAAAAATTTAATAATTTAAAAATGCCTATTATATATTACATATATGGAAAGCTATCCCTTTTGCATACATAATGATTTATGTATGGCATGAGTACATATTATGAATTAAACTAACAATAGTAACAAAAATTATGTAAATCCCAAATATAACTCCTCCAACCTAGTATTATAATAACATGTCATTTTAATGTGACTATGATAAGTATGAAATTTAGGTTTTTCTCTATCTAACATTAGATCTAACCTATTTTGAATGGTATAGTCCACAAACATCACATCTAAAATGCAATTGTCCAAATATGTGAGAATTTAAGCTTCCTTATTATAGAAAAAAATTATAATGAAACACAAAAATTTATTATGCTCTACTCTCTTGAGGATTATGAGTGTTATGAAGTTATCATAAAGTATCAAAATGTTGAGGAATAAATATCTTAAACATACATTCCACCATAATATAAATATCCACTTAATTATCCATTTATCCCTTCAGCCTAATTGGTACAGACTAACACATTTTATAAAGTTTTACTGAGAATCCTTGGACTACGCATCACCTATTATACCCATCACCTATTAGACTGTACATCACTAATCATATGTCATCTTCAAGTGAGACCCATGTTTTTTGTAGGTTTTTCTAGGTTAGACATGCATCCTATGCATGTCTACACATTTTCACGTTGTGGGTCCATTTCCCAGATGTCATTGATTGTGTACCTTTAACCTCATCCCTTCCCATTTCTAAAGTTAGTGAACATGTGTATCTTTCCCTATATCAATATATATAACATAATATATATATGTATGTATGTATGTATGTATGTATGTATGTATGTATGTGTGTGTATGTATGTATGTATGTATGTATGTATGTATAACATCATGTAAATATATTTAAAAAATAGATAAAAATAAAAGAGATGGATTAAAATATAAATATCAAAGGTCAAGATTAGATCCATGAATTACTACTTTAATTTGAGTTTCATTGATTCATATCTTACACATTTGTGATGGAATTGTTCTTCTTGGTCTCAGATCATTCCCCTTGTGACAAATGGTGTTATTATTTTGCATATAATCAAATTATCACTTCTATACAAGAGTATATTTAAAACCCTCACTTGAGATATTCCATCCATACACTCATAAAATTGCATGGAAATCTAATTCTGAGCATTCAAGATTCTTAGTTTATAACATTTCTTTGATGGTTTCTTGACTACATGACTATTTATTTATTTTGGAAACAAGGAAGAACATTAATTATACACATTATATTTGACAAAATAATGAAGTGAAGGTTCAAGGACATTAAAAAAGAGATAATGCACCTTAGGTTTATAAACATTACGCATCCCAAAATGAGTGATATAAAGGAAGACCTAGTAATTATGATTTTGACCAAGCTAAGTCTATTAAATATGAACTTACATAAAGCATATGTTTTCCTAGGAAAGGTTGATGAGTCCTATATTTATAATTTAGAATATAAATAGTCTACATAGTTATTTTATAGATCTAAAATAAAATAAAAATAATTAGGTGTCATAATTCCTTAAAATTTTATATATACTTTACATAACCCAGTTTCATTTATTGAATTTACATGTTTCTAATCATCACCTCTCAGATAAATCTAAATTTTTTACTTTCATGAATATATTCTTAGATCCATTTAATTATAATTAATTTATTCATATTTTGAGTATAACTAGATATAAGATAAATATCTATTGTAGACACTAAAATTAAAACAATAAATACTTGATAGTACTGGTCCTTGATATTTTTTACCTTACTTGGCCAACTTGTGATTTTGATAAACATGTATTTATTCAAGATCCTTCCAAGTCTTTCAAATATATGAACATCTTATAGATTTCCCTAATTTGTTTCTAAACATCCATAATCAATAGACACTTCACCACTAGTTCAATTTTAGAATCCTATGTCTAATCTAGACAAGTGTGTAATAGGAAAATAGAGGCATAATATGTACCTATCCACTAGTGAAGAATTACCTTTGGCACTTCAACAACTAGTTTTTAAAAATTTAACATGTCCTAATGGCTCTCATGTGTGATCCTTAAGGTTAGTTATCATAAATAATTCAAAGGTTCTCTTATAAGATAAAATCAAGTGTCTCACTTGAAATAATCCCTAGTTACTCTCTCATAATTTCTTACAAAGACAACTTCAAAAGAACTTATCTTTTTAACAATGAGCCCTACTGTAATTTTAGTAAAGTAATACATTCATTGGCCAACATAAAATTGTTTTCTTATAGGTTGAAGCCATAATTTTTCATTCATTCTAATTAAATTTTTAATTTACATTAATTACACTTATATGATCTTCCTTATAAGGATAACTACATCAGCGTAAGGTCCATATGAAATATGTTGGTAACCTTCAGTTAACTAGGGGTTTTCTAGAGATAGATCAGCCTTTATTTTCTTATGTAGACTAAGGTTTTGTCTCTTCCAAGTTATACATACATTGAATAATACATCACACATAGATTAATTTACAAAAGAGGACAATAGTACACTGCAACCCTATTTGACTATTGTACACTTATCCCATTATAAAATGAGATAAAAATTTTAATTGACACTATATTTTCAGGTTTTGTTAATAACTTTTACATATCCGTAGTTATTAGCATCATGGTACAAAAATCATAAATCAAATTATAAGGACATCTCTCTAACCCCAACCTTATTTTCTAAATTGAAAATTTTACAACTTCTATAAAATGTTTATATCACTATATTTTATAGTAGGTTTTCTTATTTGTTTCTCTTAGATTATATTTCAATTTTACAATACTTTAGAGATAATTAAATCATTATTTATTAATTCTAAGAATAAACATTTTGGTTAACCTGCTTTTAGAATAGAACATTACTTGTACTACTTGTTTATTTCTAGATTAGGGTTTTAGTTAAATTTTATAAATTATTGACACTAAAATAATATAATATTCAAAATTGGATATTATACATAACATAATTATTAATCCTTTTTGACTTAGGATTAATTTGACACTAAAAATTGTCTTGTCACCTCAGATAAATACTAATAAAAAGCTCCTTATTTCAACTTCAAGTTGAATTTTGATGTCCTTTCCAAAAATACTTCACCCTTATGTTTATATGATATTTATTATTATAGGGACTATGTGCTGATAGTATAAAAACTATATATTTACTATCATGAACAGATACATAGTATTTTATTTCATACATTATGGTGTGAATGATTTTCCCTAATACTCATAGTCATTATACAGAGCTAGTCATAAAATTTAGTTTCTAGGTACCTCACAATATAAATTAAATTCCTAGGATCCCTTTGTTTACACAAATTATTAAATTATAGAATATATATAATTCTTTAGTACACTGGTAAGCAATTAGCTTTATGAAGTTACTCTTAGCTTACCTTAGAAACTAGGTTTAGTGGGCTATGGGTATGTTTTTACCTCAATAGTTAGTTCTATAGAATATTGGGATGACACTTTAAAATTTAAGGGAGATTATATTTGGGAGGTTAAAAATAATTTTAAAACCTTATATATCACCTTTCATCCATGATTTTTGCTTGCATTATCTTCTTAGATCATAAATTTGATTGCTTTGGTGTGCATTATATTATTTTACATTATATCGTATGCCTCTAATGTGTAGTTATAGATTAAGTGGTACTCATTTTTTATCATATTTAATTCAATTTAGTCTTTTATACAATGAAATTTATGAGGTGGAAGGTTTTATTTAAACTAATGTTGATAGTAGTAATGCTTAATATGATAATGAACAAGAAACACATATTGATTCAAATGAGTTTAATGAAGTAGATCAAGATCAAGGCATAAAAAAATACCATAATTATGTGAAAAAAATTATTAAAATACTTTTCAAATATAAATTTCAACACAAAACCAACATAGTCTCCTCCACTCAAACTTCATTTTTAAAGTCCTGCAAACCCTTACCCTCAATTTTACTACTTCTACCATTGAGCATATTCTTATATTTTAAACCTTAGTCACTTCTTACCCTTTTTATTTTTAAACATCTCATGCTTTCCATTATAATTATCCATGTCTTTTCATACTCATACTACCTTCACTCCTCCCATTAAAATATCCAATACTTCTTTTGAGCAAGCCCTTCTTCTCTTGAAATCTAAGCTAGCTAACATTGAGAAAACCATTTCTCATGTTAGTCATTATTTATATTATATTACATTTTTTAATAACCCTTTATCTCCTCAAATTTCATAATACACTCTTCTAGTTGACTTTGTGGCTACCAAGCTCCTCTTATGATGACAAAGGTGATCCTGAATAGAATTTGTGTGCCTTTCATGCAACATGTTTAGACTATGTAAATAATATATTGTTAACCAAACTCTTTAAAAAAATCCTCAAGGTTTATTCTCTTAGGCGATTTTATTACATTCCTCTATAATAAGTTATATCTTTAAACTCATTAGAAAACTAGGTTTTGGCACATTTGTATATCAATATTAGCTATAAAATATCCTATGCTCAAATAACAAAGCTTAAACAAATTCAAAGTGAGATTATTAGTGAATATGTTCTAGGTTATAATACCATGATATCAAAATGTCAAATAAAATGTAAAATAATAATCTTCAAGAAATTTTCACTCAAATCTTGCTTACTTCTCTTCAATATTCTATCATGTTTTATAAGTGTTAATAATCAAGAGTGTGCCCTTGAGAGAAATTGTATTGTTTCTCACTCATGATAAAAAAAGGAATATATCCCAAGTGTGGGTGAATTTTTAAGTAAGATAATATCTAGATAGGGTTAGTTCCCTTGGTTCTCTCACTACAACTTATTATTAAACCTACTATCTACTAATTTTGGCAATGAAAAGGGTGAAAAAGACACTATTTACAATGAAATATTAAGGGAAACTAGAAATGAACGTGATGTACTCATATTTTATGACCACTTACACTTCAAATGGACACTCTTATTAAAGGGAGAATATTTCACACATTATCTACACTCCAAGAATGACTTCTATAATAGTGTTTTAGAAGAAGGACTTGACAAACTTAGTTTTTGCAAAGAAGGAATGTAAAGGAACTGAATTCACATCCAATGCTTATAATAGAATTTATATTGACATTTAATTTGACCTATATAACATAAAATATATTTATTTAAGGTATAAAAACCAAACAATATCATAGGAAAACAAATGCTTCACTATGTTATATCAATGGTAAACATATACACTTCACCCGAAAAACCTAAAAATGGAGGAACAAAATCTTCTTATTTCTCTCAAAAGGTGAGTAAAAAATTTGGAAGCCTTTCAGAACAACCAAAATCAAATATTGATGATTACAATCCTATAAAATGAGTAAAAATATAAAATAAAATGATGGGAGATAAAATAGCCCCAAAATAGGGGTCTTCAAACTTGGTCTCCTTCCTCCTTAGGTGCTACATAGTACCTTTTCAAATATTTTAAAACTTACATACAATTAGGGGGGAAGACGAGAGACATTTTTATTAGTTTAGGAGTCATGTAAATATATTCATTATGATTGGTCAAGCCTTGACCACTTGGAGAGTGCCTATATCCTTGCTTCACTCCTTATATACTAGGTCGTGTGTCTTTATTAGAGAATTAGTCCTCACCCTTAAAAATATGACTTTAAGTCCTCATTTAATCTTCATTGAAACATTATTATATGACATTAATGACGTCTTTCCATGATTCATGGTCTGTTACAAACTCTTTTAGTGCTTATTTGACTTCTTCCACACCCTAGGCATTGGGAGGAAAGAAAGATTTTTTGGAGACTTAAAACCTTTTCAAACCCTTACAACACATTACAACTGATCCTTGACTTTTTATAATCTTATATTTTGCATAGATAAGGTTTATTATCCTTTACAAAGTTTCTTATAAGCCCTATACAATGATCTAGTGCTTTGACCCCTTGAATTGCCCATTCTTCAACATGGCATAGAAGAGTAAAGTGGATTTTGTTTTCAAGACTTAAAATTTATTTCATGGATTGTCTATCAATATCATACCAGACTTGTAACAAGACATTTTAATCTATTAATCACTCAAAAAGGCTTGATTTTTCACCAGAACCTTGAATTTATTCTCAAATCCTTACAACCCTCCAAATAGATAAAGTTCCTTTTTAGAATAATTTGGAGATGATTATGGAAAAATAAGAATAATTTTAGATACCCTCTATCCCCTTACATATCCACATCAAATTTTATGATCATATCTAATTTTAAGTATAATTTGTAGCTCATTATTTCTCTCTCTAATTAGGTCCAATTAGCCCTCATAAGATTAAAAAGTATAAATATTACTACTAAGATCTCCCACACTTTTTAAATAACCCAAAATAATTTTATTCAATTTTATTAGGCTACCACCAACCTCCATGTCAATTTTGGGGTCCTGGGACCTTGTGGAAGTATGCAAACCATGAAATCACCTTGCTACGTAGTCTTATTTTGAGCCTATTTAGGAATGCCTTGGAAAATGAGCATGGTTTGAACACATACAGAATATACCATGAAAATTTTTGGACTTTAATGGATATTAAAACTCTTAAATGACCTCATCTAATGATTGGATAGTTATCCCCTTCTCAAAACACTTAAAAAACACTAAAAACATTGAAAAACAAGGCATTTATGGAAATCTGTATAAGTGACATTAGAATAAAATTATATGTTTAAAACCTCCTTGGATTCATAAAAAAAATCCATTAGTTTTTAGGTGAAAAATATGCCATTAGATATGCATTTGAGGTCTGTTTTCCATGACTAGTCACTTGCAAGGTTTACCAAAGGTTTAAGACCTATTTGGGGTCTTAACGATTATTCATAAATAAAAGTCATCCAATTGACCTATTTTGGAAAACGTTCTTGACTCACCTCCTAATCTATCCTAAATAGATCATCTCCCCATTAAAAGTGTGAAATATGGTATGAGTATGTAAAGTTGCTCCTAAGGTGGCTTGCTTAGTGTTTATTAAGCTTAAGAGAGGTCAAATACGAGTTTTGTGTCTCAAAATTCATTCCTACTTCTAGGAGGAGTTCATAAACCTTAAAAAAATATACTCCATAATTATACATGTTATTTATGTCATTTTTACCCCACTCTATGCTCATGGTTTACTAGCTATGGTAATTGGGGTTTAGGCTTGTCTCCTTGCTAGCCCAAGGGCACTTGGATTTAAACCTGAGTGTTCATGTATCCTAAGAGTTCATGGAAAAATTTAATATGAATTTTTAATTCCTCAATACTCTCCATTACGTTTTAAAGTTTTAATTTGTGCCTACACCTCAAATAGGCCCCTTAGTCTCAAGGTTGCCCCTTGCCAAAAGAGTGGGCTAGGTCTGAGACAAAATGGTGGGTATGTCCCCTACTTATATGAATTTAAATGGATGTATTAATCAACTCATTATATCCATATTTACCAAATTTAAAATCTGGATAACACCTATAGATCTCTTAAAACAAAAAATTCTCCCTTGACTAGCAGGGTATGTTGACTGTGTTAAGGTGAGGAAGGTCATCTTGAGTTTAAGACCTTAAAAATAAATTAATTCACTAGAAATATCTCTAAAAAAATGTCTTAAATGATCCATAAAATGATCTATAATGATTATCTATAAGCATTTATATCTCATTAAGGTCCAAAACATTGAGTTTCCCCACTTAGGGTTTATATACAAACAAGCATTATTGACCCTAGAGGTCAGTAAAATGAGTGTTCTATCCTTATCCAATATGTCAAACATAGTTAATTAATTCATTTATATCACTTATATCCCTCTTTTTTGATAAAAAATCCATGTCAAGTGAGAAAGACACTATTTTATGCTAAAACTTGTGAATGGGCCTACAGGGTTATTAATCTATGTGGCATGGACTGTGTTTTATAACCTATTAAGATACATTAATGGCATGGACTCAACTCATACTATAATATCTCAAAATTATTCCATCTCATCTTTTGAACTCATTCCTTACACAATTTTTTCTATGATCACTATCATAAACCTTGCCAACAATCTCTTTCATATTCTTAGTTGTATGTAGGTTGATTTGACTGTGTATTGAGTTTTGAGTCCAATTTGCTCAGTCCTTTTAAACTTAATTTAGTATATACATGAACCTATAACCTAATATATTTTTATAGGTAGACCTTAGTGTTTTCTAATCATATCTTCTCTCCCTTTAATATTAAGGTTTGCCTATTTTTTCTCAACATGTAAGTGATTGTTTAAGGCAGTCTTGATTGTGTTAGATGTTTTAATATCTCACATATTTAGCTTATGATCCCATAAATAAATTTAAATATTCCTTGAAATTTTTTATTCATTATATATGGTTCAAATAAACCTTCAATATCTCTACTAATTATTACTCAAGATTAGAGACTACGTTTACCCCTAAAATAGGCCTGTAACTTACCTATTATAGCACTTGACTATATTATGTGTTTTAGAATTAATTTTTTCACATTATTAACTTCATCATTAGTTTAGGAAGTGTTTTTTAATTTCAAATTGGTCCAAATACCTTTCAACACTACTCTTCATTCCTTTAGGTCTAACAATGAACTAACCTTCATTAGCCACCTATAGGTGCTTTAGAAGATATTGAGTGTGCATTGGTTTTGAAACTAAACTCATTTCAACAAGCTAAACTCGATGATGCCTCCTTGTCATGCCTCATATATTTAAAATCTTAAAACAAGCACAAATTCACCCTTAACCCTCTTAACTCATATAGCATATGAATGACTATTGTAGGTAGACCATGGCTGTAGGTTGGCTTTTAATGAATTGTATGGACTGGTGAGACTATCTATGTTACTTGTGTATTCCATTTAAGTGGTTCCATTGTTGGGAGGGGAGATGGAAGATAAATCCAAGAACAAACACACCTGTTCTAATTCCACCTCCTAGGATCTTGCTCCTCAGAAAGAGCACAGTATGATTACCAAATATAAGCAACTGAATATGCGGAAATAACCAGAAACACAAGTAACTAGAATTCACCAATAGCACAGAATATGAGAGACAATACACTATCTTGTATTAACACTAACAGAAAAGAATACAACAAAGAGCCGCCACACTCTTTCACCTTACAGAGATTCACCACACCTCAAGTGTTCAGTAATTCTTCTCACACACACTCTCCTACACAAAAACGGTCCCAACAACCAACTCACACATAGAATTGGTGTTCACCTCACCAACTAGTCAGTAATAACCCTGCCGGTACACCAAGCACTCTATAGCACTTCAAGCTGATCTCTCATGAACCTGCAACCTGCAATTCAAAGACCAAACTTACATGTAGATCCCCAATGAGCTTGCAACAACCTGCAACTCACAGATCTTACAACTAGAAGGAACTCTTCCTTTCTATCTCATGCCTTATACAATACATGCCAATGGGTCTATAAATAGATCCCTAACTCAAACAATAACTTAGACTCTTAATTTAGACAATTGTCCTCGCAGCCCAAGACTCTAACTGGTCTCAACATGCAAACTCTTTGTTCACTTAACTAACTGTCCGTGAAACGAGCAGTTCTGGAACACACAGGCGGCCGACGTCGGTCCCTGCTTGTCTGGTTCTGCCAACGTCGGCCGACTTTCTGCCGTCACCGGTGGCCTTCTGCACTGGTCTCTGCCGACGTCGGTTCTACTACCGACGCCGGTTCCTGTAGATCTCAGCAACCATCTGTTCCTCAGTTTGCAAAGGTTGAAGCTTTTAGCTCCACAACCTAACAATCTCCCACTTGGAGATAAACAGCTGCAACCTGTACATATACCTGTACACCGTCTAGTTTGTTACCTTGGCTATGTATCCATCTTCAAAATCACCCTTGAAGACCAACCACCACAAAATCCGTGGTGCAAAACCTGTCATCCAAATCACCTGCCACATCCACATCTACAACCATGTAGAAAAAGAACTTGACCCTGCATAGCATGTGCACCTGCTACTGGTCCCACTGAACTACCCTTCAGTATTACTTTTCTGGATTGACTCCAACTTGTGATAACTCCCACTGCTTGGGAAAACTCAGGTTTAGTACATACCATGCACTCAACCTCATTATGTGAATCAAGACACCTGTTCATAGAACTGTCTGACCATCGGCGTGCTAACCGGTTTCGCACAATCATCCTGAAACAAAATCAACACATGACCTTCCATGTCTCTAGAACACACTCTTGCCAAAGAATCTTGCTACTCCCAGATTCTCCATGACAAACACCTGAACTAGCTTTACCTTTAGTTCAGCAATACCTGTATATGTAACCCTGCAACAAGCACATCATACAGAAAATAGGATAGTGTAGCTAATACTATCCAACCTGGTAAAGAGAAACACAATGAACAAACCTCCATTGCCCTGCAGCTAATACAAGATCAAATACCCTGATCTTCCATCTCAAGTATCCATTTCCGCTCTTCTTTATCCTTAACATCCATTCGTCTCTCAGTGCTTACTTCTAGCTGGCCACACTACCCAAAACACCTATTTGGTTCTCCTCCAAGGAATCACATCCTCATTCATGCCTAGCTCCCACTGTTTCCTGGATCTACCTGTTCTGCTTCTTCAATAACTTCCTGGTCCTATGCCATAAGTGAGCAACAAGTAGTGTAAAGAAGGGAAATGATGAATTTAAGAACTTACTTACACCTTCAGTCCTCCATATGGGCGCTTGAGACTCCATGACAGCGTGCTGTCCACCCAAAATTCATCTCAGTGACCGATGCTGGTCACATCTCAGTCTACAGCCGACCGATGTCAGTTCCCTACGACTGCCTCCCCTGCCGACGTCGGTTTCCCCTGGCCGACGCTGGTCTCTATCTGCCCCGAGTCACCGACGTCGGGCTGCACATAGCCGACGTCGGTCCCTGTCTGGACACCGACGCCGATTTTCCTGCCGACGTCGGTCTCTGTGTTTTTCTTATGAGACCTGACTTTTTCCCGCGAGCTCCTTTTGGATCAAACCCTTGTCCAAAACACCCTTGCTCTGCTCAAAATTCCTCTGCACCTTATGCTGAACTCTGTCCGTCACTTTCTCCTTAAAAACCAAGGCTTTCCTGTTCTTGTCACTAACATCAGATTCCTCAAGAAACCTCACCTTCTTCTTGTGCATACAAAAATCATGATCCATGCCTTCCAAATCTGAAAGCATACTCTTTGACTCAAGAACTAGCATCTCCTTCTTATCTATGTGACCAAGCCTATCAAGCCACATCTCTGAATCTATAGCTGAAGTAGATAACCCAGAAGAAGAATCAGTAAAACAAGTAGATAGATAAAGCGTACCTACTTTCTTACCTCTAGCTACAACAAGTGTACCCTTGGTAACCTTCCAAGAGTCCGCTGTGAGAGTTACTGTGCAACCCTCTTCACCCAAGCTTCTAACAGAAATCAAATTTTGCTTCAGAACTGGGACGTGCATGACCTCCTTTAACACCCATGTGTTACCTGTCTGCAGTTTAAGCTTCACTTTGCCTTTGCCAACAATCTGACAAGGCTTACCATCCCCTACACAAATTTCTCCAAAATCTCCCTGGACATACTCATGAAAAAATTCCCTATGTGGGGATGCATGAAAAGAGGCACCAGAATCTAATACCCAAGATTCTACTTTATCCAAAGAACATACCAGAGCATCCTGTGCAACGTAACCTGCAACATCTGCTTCTTCTTCATGTTCTTCATGCTGATCTGTACTCGATCTGCAATCTCTCTTTAAGTGCCCTTGCTTTCCACATTTCCAGCAAGTTATTCTGCCATACCTGGACTTGGATCTCTTGCCCGTCTTCGACCTTGATCTCCCACGCTCTATCTTCTCTCTTGGCCTTCCTCTTCCTTCAACACTCAAAGCATCTCTAGATGATTCACCTATGCTTTTCCTACGTATCTCTTCGTTCAAGATCACACTCACAATATCATCCACTTTTAGGACTTTTGAAGGAGACACAGTATTAGAAACTGCCATTACCAAACTTTCCCAACTTTCAGGTAATGAACACAAGATTAAGAGAGCTCTTATTTCATCATCAAATACAATATTGACTGAACTTAACTGGTTTACTAAACCATGGAAATCACTAAGATGGCTATGAACAGATCTACCTTCCAACGTTTGCAAATTAAATAAACGCTTCATAAGAAATACCTTATTCGAAGCCGAGGGTTTTTCATACAAATTTGCCAAAGATTTCATCAACTCCACCGTTGTCTTACACTGTGATAAGCTGGAAATCACAGATGATTCAAGACTCAATCTAACAGATCCCAGAGCCTTCCGATCAAGAACCTCCCATTCTTCATCTTTCATATCCACGGGTTTGCTAGCAACCCCACCCAACGGTAAGTACAAATCTTTCTGATACAGATAGTCCTCAATCTGCATCCTCGATAATTGGTAGTTCTTGCCATTGAACTTTTCCATTCGTAGTTGACTGCTTTCTGTCATTGCTCAACTCCCACTCAAACAGAAACCCTGTGAGTAACCTGTAATCAAAACACACTACCCAGATCTACACCAATCTGTTAGTATCCCAACCAAAAGCTCTGATACCAGTTGTTGGTATCAAGCTTAAGAACCTACAACCAAGGCTCTAATACCAATTGTTGGGAGGGGAGATGGAAGATAAATCCAAGAACAAACACACCTGTTCTAATTCCACCTCCTAGGATCTTGCTCCTCAGAAAGAGCACAGTATGATTACCAAATATAAGCAACTGAATATGCAGAAATAACCAGAAACACAAGTAACTAGAATTCACCAATAGCACAGAATATGAGAGACAATACACTATCTTGTATTAACACTAACAGAAAAGAATACAACAAAGAGCCGCCACACTCTTTCACCTTACAGAGATTCGCCACACCTCAAGTGTTCAGTAATTCTTCTCACACACACTCTCCTACACAAAAACGGTCCCAACAACCAACTCACACACAGAATTGGTGTTCACCTCACCAACCAGTCAGTAATAACCCTGCCGGTACACCAAGCACTCTATAGCACTTCAAGCTGATCTCTCATGAACCTGCAACCTGTAATTCAAAGACCAAACTTACATGTAGATCCCCAATGAGCTTGCAACAACCTGCAACTCACAGATCTTACAACTAGAAGGAACTCTTCCTTTCTATCTCATGCCTTAAACAATACATGCCAATGGGTCTATAAATAGATCCCTAACTCAAACAATAACTTAGACTCTTAATTTAGACAATTGTCCTCGCAGCCCAAGACTCTAACTGGTCTCAACATGCAAACTCTTTGTTCACTTAACTAACTGTCCGTGAAACGAGCAGTTCTAGAACACACAGGCGACTGACGTCGGTCCCTGCTTGTCTGGTTCTGCTGACGTCGGCCAACTTTGTACCGTCGCCGGTGGCCTTCTGCACTGGTCTCTGCCGACGTCGGTTCTACTGCCGACGTTGGTTCCTGTAGATCTCAGCAACCATCTGTTCCTCAGTTTGCAAAGGTTGAAGCTTTTAGCTCCACAACCTAACATCCATCTTAAATTTTATTGATGATACTATATATAACTCTTATGAAAATTTAAGTAATGACTTCAACACCTCATGAAATTCACCATGATATTCTTTCAAGTCCTAACTTCTTGACCTCAATTAAACTCCCAAGTTGGTTGTAGGTGGAGATTAGGTATTACATGACCTTGAGAAGGTCATTATCATGGATTAAGAACAAATTTTGTGTGTTGAATACATCATATGAGGTAAATACTCCTTTCATACCTCCATTTCCAATGTATTATGCTTGACTAAGTTTTTACTTTAATGGGTCTAAGTACAACATTTCACTTAGTGTATAGGCTAAGGTGTCAAAAGTCAATCCACTTACTTATATGATGAAAAATGCTATGATATCCATTTTTATCATCTCTAAATATTGGTGATCCAACTCCTTGTCTCAATGACCCTCATATTTATGATGTATACTTGAAGAAATATAGCCTAACATAAATGATTGTTTTAGGTGGTCATTTCTCACTATGTACGGACTAAGGAGAGGTGAGAGGTTGGTTATAAGAGACAAAAGTGACTCAAATACATCAATTATCCTTCCATCATCACAAATATATTTAATAATCATTAATTTTCCATAAGGAGGTATGATTATTAATGCAAACAAGAAATAACATGTTACCTTCGACAATGCTAACTTACCTTAAACTCTGCTAAACTAAGTTCTAAGGAATTTTTCTTCATATTTTTGTTGTACCTTAAATCTCAACCAAGTACTCACATATATTTTAAGGACCTATATCAGCTTAAAATCTCATTTTTAAACCATCATAGAACATTCACAAGGGTATAAAGTCTTTTTTAAAGTTTATTAAGTTGAAAACATAATAGCATATAGTCCTTTAGTGCTATTTTAGTCATTTGAGGCTCTAAATTGAATCTCTTACTCCCAAGAGTGTCTCTAGTCACCTTTAAGTTCTTATGATCACTCTAAAACAATATCATGACTTTAAAATTAACCTATTCATATTCATAAGTTCTCATAACTTCCATTACCTGTTATAATATCCATCTAACCTGATCATTAGGCTTACAATTGAGATTTTGAGCTCTTACAAGAGCATGGTACTTTGAAATCATATGGAATATCCTAAAATTAAAATATTAATTCCTTATATTACTATTTAATCCCATCAATATCATTACAACCTCACTAATATTCTCTTCACACACTATGAATCTCATTATCCCTAAAACTATACCTTGTGGAAGGGCCAAATGACAAACCAAGCTATCTCAAGAAATAGATTTTCAAGATGAAAGTACCTAAACATTTTTTTTATTAAATACATGTATTTTACATAAAAAACTATATTTAAAACTCTTTAAAAAAAAATACATTCCACTGATATATCAAGGTTTCTTGAAAATTACCAAATCTCAAGTTAAGATAGGTAATTAATTTCCTATCAAAAATCCTCTTATCAAGGAAAATTTAAGGATGTTTCAAAAATTAAAAATTTAATATTTAAACTTAAAATCATCCCCTTAAAACTTTTATCCATCGAGCTATGAAGTGAATAAATGGAGATCAACTTGGACCTTGTATGGATGACTAGCTCATAATGACCCCCTAATGCTCTTAGTGATTATTTATAAAGATGGGGGGATGAATTTGACTCAAAAAATGCCATTAATTTGAAGGTCATTATGGTCCCTATAATTTCATAAGATATTTTTACATGACTCTCTCTCTCACCTACCCATACCAAGAAAAAATTGATGACCCTTCTAGAGCTTGAAGAACTGTATAGATGGCCTCAAAATAGGCCTTTTGGCACTAAAATTACTAGAATCACTTGATAAGTATTATAAAACTACATAAAAATGTATCTATTTTACTTATAATGCCTAAAATTGTATGTCACGTTCTTATTATGACATTATACTATCATTCTCATTCAAAAATCTACTCTAGAAGCCATAAAATGACCCAAAATGCAGTGAACTAGGTCATGAAGCTAGTCACATGTCACAAACCTATTACATCAATTATACAGCATGATATGACTTTGAAACAAGACATGAGGTATTTTATGATGTTTTATAATCATTTCACCTCTTAACACAACCTAAAACTGGTCACAAAGGTGGCTAGACAAGCAAATAACCATGGTGACCCAAACCTTAATTTCATCAAATCGACCTTAAACCATGTTAATTAACGATTATTATGACTATTCCAAGGACATTATAATAACAACACACCAATTAAAAGGGAAAATAATATGACAAGTAAAATTTCAAATGATAAGGGTGACAGTTTGGCATGTAAGGTCAAACTTGTCAACATTTTGGCAACTCAAATGGGAAACATGCCTGTTATGATTGAGAACCAGACCATTGACATCTATTATAGGCTCATAAAATCACTCTTACATTCTAGAGTGACAAGAAAAATATTGATCCATGATAATAAGACTTTTTTGACTTGAAACAAGATAACTTTCTCCTCCAAAATAAAGGAAATTAACTAACGAGGCAAATATGCAAGCAAATAACTTATTTTAAACAAAACACAAACAAACTAATGTGTTAGAACAAAACTTGGAGGAAAAAAATAAATTGTGTACAGGGAACTTAGCTCTTAATAGTAATGTTTTAGATGTATCTCATTACTAGTATTAGAAGCTCCTCATCATCCATCTTTGCAAGTTGGAAGTCATTTTGGGATCTGTAACTGGATATTATGTATGGGTCACTCCAAAGAGAGTCAAAATTGGTATGCCTTCTTGGTTTCACTCTATTTTCATCCCACTTAAGAACCAAATATCTTTCTTTGAAACTTCATGAATAATATCATTTTTCAAAGGCTCTATTCACTTGTGCATGGTGAATTTACATTGCTAACATGGACTAATCTCTAATCTCTTCCAGCTCCATAAGTTTAGCATACCTAATCTCCATTATTTCATTCTCCAACAACTCAAGTTGGTGCATGAGTTCTAAAGCAAGAAACTAAAGATACATGGGTAACCTTGATTCCTTACCATAAACCAAATTGTATGGAGAGTTGGATATTTACCTTTTATATGTGATTTATTAGCCCAAAGAACTGATTTCAAGTTTAAATTCCATGATCTCTGATTATCTTCAATAGTACTTCTTATCATTTTTAGTAAGATCTTATTGGTGGACTCAGTAAATCCATTGCCTTATGGATAGTATTTTGATGAAGTGTTGAGATAAAAACCATGTTTAATATCCCATTTTTTTATCTTAGCTCCCACAAAATCCATGGAAATGTTTGAAATGATTGTGGAACCCCAAATCTCATAATCAAACCTTCATAAAAATCTAGTACACTAGATTCATTTACTTCTTTCAATGTTACTACCTCTATCCATCTTGTGAATTAATTTGAGGTAGTATAAATCCACTTATAACCTAATATTTAAGGAGGATTGGTGGGGATGATAAATTCCAATCCATTTTTGATAAAATTTTGATCCACTAAAATTAGTTGGAGAGATAAGGCTGCAAGTCTCACTTTTCCTACAAACATAGCACATTACTTGCATTTCCTAACCCATGTATGAAAATAATTGAATATAATTGGCTAATAGTACCCAAATATTATGATATTATGATTTTACTATTCACTAAGAAATGTCCTCCAAGTTATCTATGATGTAACTCTTCAATTAGCCTTTGTATTTGGTTTGGTTCTATACATCTTAACAACATACCATTGATGTCTTTCTTGAAAAGGATAACATCAACAATAATAAATGGAATATATTGAAATATTAAATATATTCTTCTTGAATCACTTTAATTATGAGGATAATAACCATCTTAAAGATATATTACCAAGTCATGAAACCAGCTAGAAGATGAGGTATGTTCAACTACATCTTCTTCATCATTCAGCACTAAAACTGCCTCCTTAGCCTCTTATAAGTCTTGGGATAGATGTTCACAAAGTCCTTTACCTCTAATCAATATTTTAACCTTGATTTACATATAATACTCCATTAATATTTTTATCTAACCATCTCTCTTCTCATTTATATCCTTTTTCAAAAGGAACTCCTTGATACTTAGATGGGAAACCATTAGATGTATCATGTTGTTAGATACCAAGTATCTAATTTCTTGATATACTTGATTACTAAAAGAACATGATTTTGAAAAAAAAAATCCTTATTTCATATTCCTCTAATCCTTGACTTAATAAGGATATTTGATGATCTAAATCCTCATGATTTTTTTGCATAAGAGTACCCAAAATGGTGTACACATTATCATAAGTGTATAAGATAAAATCTTTTGAGAAATCCAGATTTATGAGTGTAGGGGTACTGGATTTTACTTGATTTATTTTTTCAAAACTCTTCATCCCTTCCTTGGACCCATTTAAAATTTTGTTATTCTTAAGCATGGATTTAAGTGGCCTTGCTAGAGTGGAAAAATATAAAATATACCTCCTTATGAAATTTTTTTTTCCTAGGAAACTATGTAATACCTTCTTGTATTTGGGTAAGGAGAGATAAAAAATTGAATCTATCCTTTCAGGATCTATGCTTAAGACATGTTTTGAAACCACATGTCTAAGAATCTTACCTTCATGTACTAAGAAGACACACTTTTTTGGGTTAAGAGACACCCCAAACTTCCTACACCTTTCAAACACTTCTTTGAGATAGACCATATGCTCACTTGCACTCTTTGAAAACATAGTTGTGTCATCCAAATAGATAAGCACAAACCTATTAATAAGACATTGGAATTCCATATGCATTTCCCTCTAAAAGGTTATTCTATCATTGGACAAACTAAATGGCATCTTCTTAGATGCAAAGGTGCCCCACATGGAAGTGAAGGTTATCTTGAATTGGTCTTCTTCCTTAACCAAAATCTGATTGTTGCCACTATATCCATCTAATAAAGAGAACCTCTTTAAACCTATAACCATCTAAAAAAATCATTCTATGGATTTAAATGCATAGTGATATTTAAGGAAAACCTTGTTCAAATCTCAAAAGTTAACACAAAGTCTAATCTCATCATTCTCCTTTTGTACTGAAACAAGGTTTATCACCCAAGTTGAGTACTTTATTGGAAATATGATCGCTGAATCTACGAAATTATGAAGCTCAGTCCTCACAAAAACTCAAGTTTTGGATTTAAATTCCTTTACCTTTGTCTAACCAATTTATTTTTAGCCTCTATCTCAATGGTGTATTGATCTATACTTGGGTCAAATCCTTTTTATCACTATATTTCCATGCAAACACATCAAAAAAAAATCCTACATAACTCAATGAAGGATTTTTTTTGTAGAGGAGTGCATACTTTACCCAACTTTAAGTTTTTTCCACCTCCAATCTCTATATTTTCATAGTGTTCTTCTTTGGTTGATAAAGAGGACTTCTCTCACCTCATCTCATCATCTCCACTGAATATGTTCTCAAGTGTAAATAATCATTTGGGTATCTTATTAGTTTTTATTTGCACAATCTAATCCCCATATTGTTGCAATAAATTAGGTTGATTCCTAGAATATAATTTAGCCTCCTCTTGCAAGAACTTGATAATTTAATTGTCATCCTCAAGGACTTGTCAGTTCTCATGGTTATCTGCAATGGAAGGCCTCATAACCACCTTGATGTATGACTAATTTTTATCATTTTTTATATTATATGGATGCTGAATTTAGCCCCTATGTCAGTCAATCTATCTTTATGTTTATTATTTTCTTTGTTGTATATATAAACATAATTCCATCCCTAGTATCATGCTTATTCCTTGATCCATTAAAGTATAGCTACCATACACCATCACTAGATTCATCATCCTTCACCATGGCTAGAATTAGTACATCATTCTCATCGAGGTAATAAAAACTAAGTCCATCCTCCTCAATTATTTTTTTGGATCATGATCATGTATATTTTAGTCCCATTCATCAAGGAATAAATATGTAACTCCCTCTATAGGTGAATTAGTTTCCACATCACTAGTTTTAATCACCTCATTTGAGATGACACAACTAGTGTTTATGAGACTTGGCATATAAATATCAAAATGAAAACATGCAATGGGATCAGAATGGATAGTTACCTTTATACCATACATATTTATGAACATTAAATATGTCTAATCAGCTAATAGGTAGCCACCAATCTTCAAGGTGAAGTCTCTAGACAAACACATGGCAAAGTAAAGAGGCAAGTCCACCACCACTAAATTATGTTGAATAGTGACATTTAAACAAGCATGTAATGTAAAATTCAAATTATTATTCATGACTAATATCATTTTTGGTGACCCATCTAGCTAAAATAACCCTTTTATGTTTGGTTCATATACTAAACTAAGCTTATCCATAATATGTTTTGGCATGACAGTGCTACTAACTCCATTGTACATAATATAGTTATGAACTAAGGTATCACCAACTATCAAAGGAAGATGAAAGGGATATTTTTTTATTTACTTTACCTCATACTTACCCCAACTTTATCTCTTTGTGTACTTATTAGACCTGTTATCTTATTGGTTGATCCAAATTTGTCAAGACTATGTTTTCTTTCTCAGTTGGTTTAGATGACAATTTGAAAGTTACAAGTTATTATATGAGCATGTCCTTTTATTGTATTATTTATAAGTAATATTATATTCACTTAAATTTTCTCATTTATATTCTTGTCACTAATATTCCTATTAGTTGACACTAATTCTACTTAATCTAATCTATCCACTAATATATCTCCCTTCATAGTCATTTTATCTAATGTCTCCTTATTCATATTTCATCATCTACTAACATTAATTTATCCTAAATCCCCATTATACCATCCTAATCCCCAATTATATATTATTTGGGAATTTTAAATTCCCATGGCCCACCTATCCTCCTACTAGCATGTCCCTTGGCTCTCCTACACCCCTAGTCCCTAATCACTCATCTAATCCCTATCTAATTTATTCTTAAATCCTAATTAATCCCTATAAGAATTCTAGAATTAGAGGATTCTATAATCCTCTCTATTTAAATCCTTCCTCTCTAGAAGCCTCTGAATCTAGAGGCTTCTAATGAATTTTAAATTCTTTGGATAATCTACAACCCTTGATCTCCTCTAAATAATTTTCTACCTCAACCATTGATATTTCCCTCCTTCATGTATTTAAACAAGACCACTCCTCCATTACAGCTATCTATCATTCTCATAACAAATATATGCCATCATAATGTCCAAAATCCAAGTCAAGGTAATGAATCATCCTAATCTATTCATATCATTTACATTTGATCTTGGTTTACAACATTTAGATTTAGGATTTAAGTGTATGATAGAATAGCTTGTTCATATAATTACACTTAGTTCTAATGGATTTTAAAATTTATTTAGTGGTTTGATATTTTATTGGTTTAAATTAGTTAGATTTCATCTAAAGACTTAATAAATCATCTCTAATTTGGTGACCATGGTGGAACCAATCACTCCCAATTAATAAATTTTGCTTGTTAGTTATGATTTTGTAAGCTTGCAGGTCTGATTACATCAAGAAAAATATCAAATTTTTGAAATTTGGTGTGCATAGGTTGAAATTGTGGTATTGCACTAGTATTCATGACTTTATAGTTGTAGTTTTGTCTTTAGAGTCATGCCTTTACACTAACCAATTTTTTTTATCGCTAACCATCACTCTAATCATGAAAAATTTTAACCCTTTGAAAATACCATAACTCATGAATTGTGAGTTTGCATAGAAAGTTTTGATTTTGTTTATAGAGTTATGTTTTTGATTTAATTGCTAATAGTTTTCTTGGTAGGTTGGGTAATATTTTGATTTCACAAATTGTAACATTGCAGCAAGTGTTGTGATATTGAGACTATGAGTTGTGACTTTGTAGTTTATAATAAAAAACACTAATGTTCCTTTGTTGTCTTTTGATCTACAGGTTTATCTTGATATTTTGTGTTTTTTTAGGGTACCAATCTTCATATAATCAAACCTATAATATATTTTGCCTAAATATTTTGTATTTTTAGAGCATATATATTTTTGGCCAACCAAGTTTCTTGACATGGTCTTCTATCTATGTGGTTAACTAGTTTTTAAGGTCAATTAGGAAGGGGAAAAGGCAGGGTAGACCATTTAAAGTCAATTAAACCTACTATCCTTGATCTTGTTCATCATCAACAAAATTGTAGGTCTTGACATTTTTAAAATTTCAATATTTCTCTATAGAACTATGATATTATAAGCATAGTATTGATTTTGTAATCTTAACATATCTTTTATTCTGACTATTGGATATCATCTTTGGATCTCATAAGGTAGAGTCTAAATAAATAATCTCATTATTTTAAGTTATCCATAAGTATTTATTATAAGTTTTTGGATACATAATAAACATAAATCCATCATAATCATCTATACATTAAACACTTCTAGCATCAAAACAATTTATAATTAAGCATTCTTAGGCCTTTTAAAATAGTTTTTCATAACCTGCTTAATCATCTGTCGAGGTCAAATAGTCAAATCAAGAGGTTTTGTAGTTTATAACAAAACCCTAACTATTATTTTATATATAGTAATTATTTTATTAATTATAGTCTCATTTTTGTCTAACAATCATGGTTTTATAGGTTAACCATCACATTTAACTACCTATTGTAAAATTGTAACTCACAAGTTATGATTTTTCACTATGTAATCATGATTTTGTAGTCTAGAGTTATGATTTTGTAGTAATTTTTGGCCTCACTTTTGTCCCATTTTAGTGTATTTTTTGAGTCATTTTTCATGAATTTTGATTCATTAAATGCCTCTCACAAGGCCAAAATTATCTTTGGCAGTAGGGGTTCCACTCCTCAACCTCACCCTATACCGCTATAGGGAGCACATTTGGGTCACTACCACAGAACCTACAAGGGGCTTTGCCCCTTAACCATACAAGGGGATCTTCCCTTTGATCTCATTGGGAGATACCTCTCATAGATATTTTCATTTCATCCCACTCACCACAAAGAAATTATAGGGCCAATTCATGATTTTTTAAGGCATATTTGACTAACATCTTGTTTCTTATAAGGGTTATTTTATCTTACTAACATCATTTTTTTTAGGTAATATTTTTGTTCTAACATATTCTCTTGCAAGTTTCCCTTAAACATTATCAATTCAAAACTACTAACATTTATCTTTCAGGTTACCTCTTTTTTTGTGCCATCTGAAACTACTAATTGTGTACTTAGTAACAACCTATCAAAGACTCTTTTTGGCACTTTTAAAAATCATTTTTGAATTATTTTTGTCTTGTATATATCATTTTTAACCATCTTGTAGTGTGCATATCTCTTTTTTTTTGTAAATTATTTTATTTCATATTGTATCTATCACACATCTTAATCTAATTGGTTAATTAATCTTTTTGGTTACCTATTTATATTCTAAGGGCTACGATTAGTGTATGCTCTCCACTTTTCATCTTTGTGGTGATTCTTGAGGGATCAAAAACCACCTATAAACCCTCCCATTTTATTTTCTATGGAAATGTCACATGAAATTGAAACCAACACACATTATAGTCTCAGGAGGATAGAGACCATGGATCTTACCACCATGTACTAATCCAAACTCTAAGTTTTGGTGGAGTATAAATATCAAGGATAGCTATCATTAAGCTAAGTATTTGACCCCATATAGGTCATCTATGAAGGAAAAGAGTTAAATCTTTGAACTAAGATTTATACAGCACTCTATATGGGCTTGGGCCCCACTGTACCTTCACATATATTGGGGATACCCCTAGAGAGCCCATACAAACCTAGCATAGGATCCTTCAGTTGTAACAAGTGTACCACTGTACAAGTCATTATCAGATTTGAATTAGACATCATGTACAAATAGGGTTGAGAGAGTTTGGTAGATTATATAATGGGTCATTGGTCTACAACCTCACCTATAAAGTCATTAGATGGTGTAGACATCAAGTTATACACCTTTGAATTTACTAATCATAGGTTGTGGATTGATTTCTTGGGTGTGTATTGTGTTAAGCATGTGTTGTTTATGAGTCAAGTTAACCTTCAACAAAACTTATATACCTAGCTAGGTCCTTCATATAACCCATTTTTTACATCCTACCATAATTTTGTATATATCTATCTTGTGTATATTATTGTCTCATCAAAACTATCAACTCATCACCATCACCTTGTCCATCTTTGTCATCATCCTCTTACACATATCATCCTATTATATTCTTATCCCAACCCCCACCTTGTTTTCATCCCATCTTAGTCTAGTCATATCCACCCATTAGCCAAACCCCCATCATCCACACATCCTAATCTCAACCACCTCTTGTGTTACATCCATAATCAATCCTTTATCTATCTTTTCCATGTCATTATATCATCTAGTCATCCTTACCATCATATCTTGTCTACCCTCCATATTAATCCACATCCCCATCACCCACGTCTCATCTTGTACATATTTATCATTATCCTCTTGTACATATTACCTTGTATATCCTTGTATTGTCCTATCACCTCATCCCCCTCCAGTCTAACCTTATTCACCCATCATTAGTCATCACCCTATCACATCTATATCCTAATCCTCATCTTGTATATCATTATTTTATCTTTTTTAAATAATTGTCCCTTTTTACATCTTTTTTACATATCTCATATTATTTCTTATCATCCATATCATCCTTATCATCCTTCTGGTCACACCTTGTCTCACTCATCATTAGTCATAGCCCCTCATACATCCTAAGCACACATCTTGTCCAAATCAAACTTTTTGTCTTAACCTTGCCTTAGCCTAGTCACCTCATCACCAATCTAGTGTAACCCCACCTTATCTTATTCTAGTTAGCTTTAGGGATCACATATGGTTCTAAACCATCCCCATCTCATCCCTTATCATTTTTTTCAAAATATATAATCATACTTATCGTTATCCCATAATCCTAATCATCTTCATCAAGTAGTCATATCCCATCTTGATCAAATCAATCTAAGGTCTCAAGCTAGTCCTATCATCCACATCATCCCAATCAACTATCATTCATCTTTTGATCAAGTCTCATACCCTGGTCAATGTATTTCTAACATCTTATAATTTTGTTGGTTTCAATATAGAAACCCATCATCATCAATATAGTATTTATCATCCTTTCCTATTCATAACTAGCACCTATCATATCATCTTCTTGCTAATTTGAATTTAGGCACCTAATGAAATCCTCAATCTTTTTGATATCTTGAATACAAGGCATTATTTATAGGTTGTTAGCACATATTGCACTATCAATTTGAAATATGATTATAGTATTAATATATTAGTAGCACTCATCTTCATCCATCATACCAATTTGGTCCTTCTAACCTATTTTATTCAAGAAACCATCCATAAATCCTTAGCCTACATTCATCATCCATCTCTTATGATTAGTCCCCCATGGAGTTATATTCTAATTTCGTAGACCAATATATAGCATCCCATAAGGATGAGATCCTCTTGAATTTCATTATGATGGATGTTCCACTCCCCTAAGTTTTTGATCCCTTTCAACTCATTTCACCTCCAATCCAAGTACCTTCATGTGAGTCTCATACCAATCCCCCATCTTCTAGTCATAAACCAAAATCTACCCCTCCCATACTAGCAAAGGGAATCCAATCTTGGCCACTTCAACTCCTACTACACCCTTATGTCAAAAACCATCTAAACACTAATCCAATGCTTTCACATCTAATTCATAAAGAGAAGTGAGTTCTTATACTCCCCTTCTTATCTCCTTGGAAGCCCGTTTTAAACAACTAGTCATCATTAAAATTTTAGTCTATCTGCCTATTCAACATCTTGATCCCACCAAGCCTAATAACTCCTAGTATAAATATGATCAATTTTTTACATCTCACCAAACTTATGTGCATATCATTAATCAATGTTGTAACTTTCAAGACTTTGTCCAAGACCTAATTAATCATGGTGACATAGTAATCAAAGACAAACCAAATGAATCTACATCCATAGGTGAACAAAAATATGAATGCCAAGATTCCATTCCCATTCAATCCCTTCTTGTTCCAATCCAAGGTCAATATCCACACCCATCTTCCATGATCCCTCCATCAAGGATGAGCCTAATACTCCCTATCGACACTATAAAACTTTACACTTACAATTATCAATGACTAAATGCCTCAAGCCCCCCTAAATACACCATAAACCTTGTTAATCCTTAACCAACCCCTCTTAACCTAACCAAATCACTATTCTTCTATTCATATAGTACTATTCAAAATTACTATTTGAAAATACTATTCACTATGAGACCCACTATCACTATTCATGATGACATGGCATGTGAAATTTCAAGTGATATGGGAAGTGACATGGCATGTGACATGGAAAGTGACATAAAAGGTGATATGGAAATTGAGATGGCTTATAAGTGAGGTAGCTTGATGTGGGACATCATACCCCACCTGTGACCCTTTCCCAAGGTGTTTAATGACCTCATTTAAGCATCACAATTCCCCCCTTAAAATATGGTGAATTTACAATTAAGGGGCCATCATTAAACATGTATTTTTCCTTCACAAATGAAATTGGCCTTCAAAATGAGATACCTACCTCTTTAGTGCTTTGGGAAAGACAAAGGGCACCCATTTTTAACTTTTTAACCCAAATGGGAGACTCACCAACCCAAATGAGAATCCCCACCAACCTCATCTTTGAATCATTCATGCACCACATAAAAAATGGTGCCACATTTTTTGTGCCATCTCTTTAAGTGTTTGGATGAAGATACAAAAAGGTGGTGAAAAGTCTTTAGCCTCATTTAGTCCTATATACATGATTCCCATTCAAAATTGGACTCACGTACAAGGTGGGAACTCACCAACCCAAATGGAAATCTCCACCAACCTCATCTTTGACTCATTCATGAACCACATGGGAAATGGCACCATACTTATACTATTCCATCTTTTGGCATGGTTCTTAATAACAAATGTTATAAATACCCCACTTCTCCTTCACCCAAAGTGAAGTTGTAAGTTAGTATTTGGTTATTAACATCTTTTTGCAAGTATTTTAAAGAGGTCATTTTTTTTGAGGTCATCCACATCTTAGAGGAAAATAATTCAAAGCAATGAATCTCTATTTAAATTATCATGGGATTCCTTAATCACATCATCAACATTAATCACATCAACAAGCCTCAAAGTAACCTTATTTGGTTTTCTTTATTTCATTCATTTACTTAAGTCCTTCCCTTTATTACCTTGACCTATACCCCTTAATCTAATTTCCATATTAATCCATTTACCTCCTTTACCACTTTTACCATTGTAATCCCATCTACCTACTTTGCCCTCTTTACACCTTTGCCACCTTCACCCTCTTTACCTCCTCATCCTTTTACTACCCTAGTTACTTATTGTTTTATCCTTTTCAATAATCCATCCTTCTCATTTTATTATCTCAATCAACCCCAATCAAACCATTCTTTTTACCCTTATCAAATTACCAAACCCAAGACCACAACCTTGCCTTAACCAATTTTCAGTATTAGTATAATGAAACTAGTTGTTTCATTTTGGTTAACTTAGAAAATAATCTAAGTTTCTCAATTAATTAACTATAATTTTATATATTTTATTTCATTTTTATATTAATTTAAGGTAAATATATTTATTTTATCATTTGCACCTAAGTGTTTTAAATAAGGTGGATTGACAGCCTTCTAGAAAGCTTTCATTTCTAGTATCTAGCTCATGCTAGGCAATCCACCAACTACTTATCTAATCAACAAGTTTTGTGGTAGTGATTTCTTATTTTAGTTTATTTTTCTCTATCCAAAGAGGAGTTCTCAAAAATTCTAGATTCAACACATGCACATTCAACAGGTATTATTCTACACACCCTTCTTAATCGGTTTCTTCTTTTCACAATTAAGAAAAAGATTATCATCAACCAATAAATCAATGTAAACTAACCCACCAACCCAAACTACCACTACCCTTGTACCACTTACTAATCACTCCCCTATAATAGGAGTGCCTACCTCTAAGTCTACATATATTCATCTAGTTACATTCAATCCATCAAAAACTACTCCACTTCTAATCCTTATGGTGTCCATACCCTCCATGGTACCACTAATTAGCACAAGGGTCACCACCCTTTCATTGGCCACTAACCCAACTACTCCTCCTACCCAATAAGTGACCTCTAGTTATCTCCATAACTCAAAAGAGTATATGCTCTCTAACAAAACCACCCATATTTACCCAAACATTAACATCTACATACTAATATATATCTTCCACCCAACTTCCAAGGACCACATACTAATACATGGAGTCATCTCAACTATCTACTAGGTATTCACACATTGCCCAACCTCAACAAAACATACCATATAACTACGCATCTCAACAACCTCAAGAAGATTTCATGAATTTGATCATAGATAAGATGACTACCTTTGAGTCATCTATTTTTGGAGCCCATAATCTCTTATCTTATGATCAAATTTGCAATGATCCTATTCACCCTTAATTCCCCATCATACCTTACCTAGCCTAATAGGAACTTCTAAAATTTACTAAGTTTAATAGTAAGGAAGACACTTAATAAAATTTAAGAGTGTTTAGGGATTCATGATACTTGATTTCCCATGATGATGCTCTTATCCTCTATACCTTTCCTATTTCATTATCTAGACCAGCATTGGATTGGTATAGTTCCATACATAAAAATTCCATCCTCTCTTTCACCCAATTATCCCATTACTTCTTGGATCACTTTTTGATCAATATATCCAAGAAAATTTCTATTATCAACCTTTACTCCATTTAAAAATTTGAAAATGAATCAATTACTAATTTTGTGGCTCATTGGAAGAGCTTAATTAACCAACTTTCTTTTTCATTTCCTCAATTTTAGTTTATAGAGTTATTCACCCAGGTATGTGAAAAACATATTGCATCCACATTATGTGTACAAAGCTTTCAAACCTTTGATAAATCTTTTATGATAGCTCACAAACTAGAGAATAGATCCATTGATGATGGAAGGTTAAAGTTAAAGAGCAAGAAATCAAATTATAAACCCAATGAGCCCTTTTCTTCCAAACCAAACAACCAAACCAATCCCAACACTAAAAATAAAGCAACCTCCAATTACATTATCCTCAAAGCTACACCACTACCTTCTACTAACCAACATAACCTAGGAACTAAATATATGCCTCTTTTAATTATTCAAACTAAAACCAAAAGAACCAAACTTGGAATAATAATAATAAGCAATTAACTCCACTTAGAGAGCCCTATCCTTCTATTTTTGAAAAGTTACTAAAAGACAATATCATCCAACTTTCACCAATTAAACCACCCCAATAATTTGATGATTTTCAACCCCATACCAGGTTGGTATAATGATAATGACCATTGCACCTTTCACTGAGTCATAGGACATGACATCAATAGGTGCAACACCTTCAAATACCTTGTCTAATCCCTCATTGACAAGGGGAAGCTTACATTGTATAATTCTAATGCACCACCTAACCAGGCCCTTGACATATTCTACAATCCTTTTCCTAATCATGCTCCTTTTACCCCTTATCATGACAATAAACTAGACCCATCTCATGGAACACATATTATTAATGTGGTTGCTTATGAACCCATTGTTGAAGAAAAAATTACCTTAACTACCTCTTTCCCCATTCCCATAATAGAAGAACAAAAACTACCTTCTATTATTTTGAACACCCAAACAAAGGAAGCCACCATACCCACACCTCCATTGGAGGATACCACACCTACCTTCCCTATTGCAAAACCATCCAACCCCTCTTTGGAATCTATCTCATAAGAAAAGATGATTTAATCCACCTAACCTCTAATTTTGGAATCTTCTATCAAAGGTCAAGAAAAAGGTAAGGGAACCAAACCAAAACTTCTAACCCTTTCTTTGGTAGACTAACCTAGCCCTTATAAACCAACTAAAACCTCTACCTAACCAGCTAAAACCACCTCCAAATTAATCAACCCTCAAACACCTAAACCCACAAATATAACTAAATTGACCAAATCCCCTCTAAAACTAACAACTAAAACAACTAAAGAAGTAAAACCACCAAAATACCCAAAACCCTTAATTTTACCTCCCTCAACCTTGCCCTCCATTTTGGGTCCTCATCCATCTACCTTGAATATGAAGTCCATCATTTTTACCAAATATACACCACTTTTATTGGTCACACCTTCATGCTTGCTTTCTAAGACACCTTTCCTCACTACACCCACAACTCCTAAATTACCTACCTTTCCCTCCTCTACCTCTAGCTCATCAACCATCTTGCCTAAACTAAGAATTTTAACCAAGTGTACCACTTTATCCAAGACACTTACCAACAAATCTACATCCACGTAACCTTCTACTTTAATACCCAAAACAAAAATTACTAAACCTTTACCACCTTTAGCCAAATATTACTTAACCATTCTCCAGTGGTTATTTTAAATTTATTCCTTGAGCTTACCACCCATCAAACCCTTTAAACCTTCATGTACCAAACCCTCTTTTTTCAATAATAACTTGATATGTGCATACTATAGGGGACTAGGACATGACACAAAAAACTATAAATCTCTCCAAGAAATTGTTCATAGTCTGTATGAAGATGATGATTTATTATCAAATAAACCTCCTTCATCCCCATTGTCAATCCAACCACCAACTCAACCCATCCAATCTTTAATCTCACCCAAAAGTAAAGAGGAGGAACTAAATCAACCACCCAATCAAAAAAAAAAACCCTTATCTACACTACTCACATGGTTACATGATCTTGAGCCCAATAGAAGGACAAAGGGAAGGCTAAGGCATCCATTCCTTAGACTTAACCCTCCCCAAACTCCCAAATAAATAATACCCAAACATCTCTATCATCAAACATACCCAAGGTGTCTATCTTAGGTGCCTTCCCATCTAACCCTCTATACCCTAACCCATATGCAATATTTATCCATAAAGTTATCCTCAATCAGCTTCACTAAACTCTAGTAAAAATGAGATTATATGAGTTATTTTCTACCTCTCCCCATCACTGCCAAGCACTCATATAAGCCTTGAAATCCATTGAGGTCTAACCTAATGACCCTCAAACTCTAGCCTCCTTTTTTGGTGCCCTTCAAACTTCCAACCTTGTCACCTTTAAAAATTCATAAATACCTTCTATTCATCTAGAGGATCCTGATCCCCCCTCTTCATTATACATATATTAATCAAACCTGTATCAAAAGGGTGATAATTGATGGAAAAGTGTATTATCCCCTCCCATTCTTATAATCAATTGCACTTACCCATGAACATCATGTCTAAAAGCAAAGTGATCCTTCATTCTTTCAATGATACCATAGCTACTACCTTGGGCATAATTGTCCTCCATATCTGTGTGGAGCTCCATACCATTCCCAAACATTTTATGTTGTAGAATTAGAATATTAATACAATGTCTTACTCAAGCACCCTTGGATTCATGCCATGAGTTATGTCACTTTCACCTTACATCAATGTGTCAAATTTGGGCATGAAGGGAAAGTTGTGACTATCCATGATGAACCTAGTCCTTTCACATCTTGTAATATGACATATCAGCCCAATGATGTCCTCCATCCACCTTACAACCATTTACTAATGACACAACCCCACTAACCAAACTCATGACAATTCCACACCAAATGTTGATGAAGCTTCTACTAGCTCATCTATCCCTTCTTCCCAAATTCCTATAGAGAACCCCATGGCAACCACATTCCAATTTCTTTCCCTTAGTGAATATAGACTCTTATCCTTGGATGCCTTCTTTACTCCCAAAGAATATGGGAATCTCAAATATGATCCTTTCTATGGCCCCAACATTGTAATCATCATTCCCTTTAGGCTCCCTAACCATAGAAAAAGTCATAAATGGGGGACTTGATCAATTACTTCTAGACCCTACCACTACTTCATCCATCTAACCATTTACCTCTAATTTTTCCTATCTTATCAAACTAGAGTTTGCTAAGTTGTATCTTCATAGATATGCTTGAAAAGGATTTGGTCTTGGTCACTATGAACAAGGGCCTCATTAGTTACCTAATATCAAAAATTTATAACCTCATGAGTCATTTGGCCTTGGCTATGAACCACTTGAATAACCCACCAATTCACCCAAACACATTGCCACTATGGAGGAAGATATCCCATCCTCACCAAACCAACCACTTTCCCTACCTGAAGATCCTAACATCATCCCCCTTAACTTTTTTTTCTAATCAATACCATTAGTTTGGGCCCTCTAATCTACCAAAAGGGTAGCCAAACCAAATTCTTTCCATTCATACACCATAAAATGGTAGGGAATTATTCTCCTACCATCAACACCATCTAACATCAAGATGATGATTCCATTCTTACCTACCTTGATGTGGGGAATTCTTCTATCCACAAATCTTTTCCTCCTGAGGCCTTAACCATGTCAAATTAATCCACCATAGATATAAATTTGGGCACTATACATATCCCCTATATTGTCAAATTAGGCCAATCACTAAATGCTAAGGAACTTCAAAACTTCTCCTCTATCTTCCAAGACTACAGCATATCAATTGCTTGGTTTTATAGTGATATGCCTATAATTAACACCACTATTTCTACCCATAACATAGTCACTCATCATTATGTCAAGCTTATTAAAAAAAACTTTGATGCATGCATCCTCACATAGCCCTTCTCATAAAATAAGAGCTTCAGTGTCTCTTATCTGTAAACTTCATTCAACCCATTGACCACCCCTAATGGGTCTTGAATATTTTACATATCACTAAAGTCACTAAGGATCTATGCATTTATGTGGATTTTCATGACCTTAACCTCACCTAACCCAAGGATGACCTTTTTCTACCTAGAATTGTCTAGCTTGTTGATATTATATCTAGCCATGAGATGTCATCTCTCATAGATGGGTTTTTGGGTTATAATCAGATCTTGATTACTCTTGAAGATCATCATAAAACCACCTTTACCACCCCTTGGGGAACTTTTTTCTATAGAGCCATGCCTTTCAAGTTAAATAATGCTGAGGTAACCTACCAATGTTCCATGACTTATATATACCATGATATCATCCATAATATTGTAGAAGACTATATAGATGACCTTCTCAATAAATCCAAACTCTAAAAATATCACTTGACTATTCTTATGATCATATTTGAATGCCTCATCCATTATCTTTTTCTCCTTAATCCCAAGAAATGAATTTTTAGGGTCATTTAAGGAAAGATTCTTGGCTTTATCATCTCTCTTCATGGAATTAAAGTAGACCTTGCTAAATTTAGATAAATTTTAGACATGCCTCCTCAAACCAACCTTAAGAAACTATGTAGCCTACAAGGAAAACTTCAATCCATTCACCATTTCATTTCCCAATTTTCATATCGATCCCAACCCTCTCATCACCTTTTGAATAAGGATGTCTCTTTCAAATGGAATAATGATTTTCAAAAGGCCTTTGATTCACTCAAATCGTACCTTTTGTCATCACCTATCCTCACCCCTCCTAAGGATGACTACCTCTTTTACCTATATGTCTCTGCCACCAACCATTCCCTAAGGGCAATGTTGGCTCACCAAGATGAACCACACAAAGATAAATCCATATAATACATTAGTTATATGCTTATATAATATAAAAATTGGTATACACATACCAATAAACTCTATTGAGCATTAATCTTTGTGACTACTAAACTCTGCCACTACCTTCTTAACCATAAAACCTATGTCATAACTAATACTAACCCACTCAAGTACGTGCACTCTAAACCATACCAAAATTAGTGTATGGCTAAATGAATCATGCTTATAGGTAAATTTTAACATGAATTATTCAAATATAAGTTGATTAAGTGGTAGTTCATTACCAATAAATTGGTTGAAGCTCCTTTACCAAATAACCAACCACCTCCTCTTACCTTTCTAGATGAGTCTAGCATGACTCTTTTTCAATAAGATAGCATAACTTACCAAATGACCATATTATTTGATGGCTCAAAATTCTAATGAGGATGTGGTGTTGGATTTATTCTCATTCCCCTTGATGGTGAACCCCTTTCTCTCTCCTTCAAACTTGAGTTTGAATACACCAATAATATGGATGAGTATGAAGCCCTAGTGATAGGTATCTAAACTAATCTACTCTTGAAAATTAATAAAATCCATGTATTTAGTGATTATTATCTCATGGTAAAATATATAAATAGATATTATCAATGTAATAATGATGTAATGCAAAAATACAAACTTTTAGTCGACAAACTCTTAGCGTCATTCAAACATTACCTACTCTAATCTGTTCCTCAATCTACCAATACATTCATAGATAAAATGGATTACCTTACTTCCCATATCCCTTATCAACCTTCCAATTATAACATGCTTATCACCATTCATCATATTACCACTCCATCCTATAACCAATCTAATATCCCTACCATTTATGGTGTGGAAGAATCCCCACTCGACATTTGGTATGACCAAACTCTTAACCACCTCAACCTAGGCATTGTTCTTCCTAACCTCTCTAGGATTGCCCAAAGAACATTTTTTAAATGTACCTCTCATTACACCATACTAAGGGGAATACCTTACAAACATGGTTTTGATAGTCTCCTTCTTTATTGCCTACATAGCCATGAAGCTTCCCATGCCATTAAGGAAACACATGATGGGATCTATGAGGGACACTTTAATAGCCTAGTGATCACTAAATGTATATTTTTACTTAGCTACTATTGGTCCACCCTAAACCAAGACTATTTTGATTATGTAAAAGGTTGTGTTAAATGTCAACAACATGCTAATTTGTATCACACACTAGCCAATAACATCTAGGTATCTAAGGACTTTTATCATTTCTCTTAATGGGGGCTTGATCTCATTGGTGAAATTAACCCCCATTATTTATAGTGGCATACCTCCATTATCATATCCACCAATTATTTCACCAAATGGGTGGAAGTTATTCCTCTTATCTCAACCAAAGTAGAAAAAATTATCGACTCTATTAACCATCATATCATTTGTCACTTCAATGTTCCTCATAAGATCATCACCAATAATGGAAAATAATTTAAAAATAAGTAAGTCTAAGGTTTATGTGATTAATTTCACATAAATTTAATCTTCTCTTCACCTTACCATCCATAAGGAAATAAATAGGTAAAAATCTCTAATACAACCCTTAATAAAATACTAACCAATGTTGTCAGTGTTTTAGGGTGGGATTGGCACTTGCACATCCCATTCACTTTATGGGATTATTGTACTATCATTCTAACCTATACTAGTGCTACCCATTTCTCTTTAGTATTTGGAGTAGAGTTATTCTTTCCTCTTGAAGTCTAAATCCCCTCTCTTTGCATATCTTTGCAAGAGCTTATTTTTGAGGAAGATTTTCATCAACACTATTTAGCTCAGCTTGAGCTACTTGATGAGCATCATTTATTATCCCTTACCCACCTTTGTATCTATCAAGAGTGTATCAAACATGATTATGAAAATTACCTCAAAAAATGAGAATTCAATATCAGAGACCTCATCCTAAAGGAAAACCAACATGTGACCAACATGGAGAAGAGTAAACAAGGCAAGTTTGCTTTCAATTGGCTTGGACCCTACATCATTACTCATAAGTATGAATCAAGAGCTTATCATTTATCCTCTCTCAAAGGGAAACTAGAACTTGAGCCCCTTAACATTTCACATCTGCATCCATTTTTTTGTTAAAGAAAGATCAATCTCACTTCTCTTATCTAATTTAAGCTCATCCCTTGATTACAATATTTTAACCTTCACCCAAATTTATCCACTCCTTCTGAGGATAATTGATTATAACATAGAACCATGTAATTAACCATCATATTAATATCCTAATCCTAATGTGGGTACCATGGCTCTAATGATAGCATGGTTCTCATGGATACTTTTCATCTCTAGCAAGATGGAATCCCATGGCCATTGTCTCTCAAAAACCACACTTTTTCATATCATTAACCTTCTTGTGTTAAATCTTTTCTTCATAAAGGTAAACCTCTAAACCGAATCAGACTTTTCCATGTCTAAAAACATTACATTCAAAAATAATTTGGATGCTAAAATACTACTTGGGTCAATATCTTAAGCATTGTAAATTATTCCCTTAAAGGACAACTTCCTAAAAATAAATTAAAAATTATCAAATATAAGGTAGACTACTCCCTTGAAGGATAGGTATCAATAGCATTAAACAAATCCAATAAGCTTATACTACTCCCTTAAAGGATGGCTAAGTTAAATTTTTCAACAATAGATCAATTTCTTGGAAGCTTCCCATATCGATCAGCTTCCCATACATAGTAATAAATCAAATGACCCACTATCACAACAAAATATAAAGCCACAATCAGCTCTCGAGAAACATAATAAGCTGGAAGCAACAATCAAATTTCAAATGTAGACTTCCCACATTGATTAGTCTACATCTATCATATGACATGGACTTATCTATTACCATTCTTAGGCCACTATAGAAGGAGAAAACTAATTTACATGAGGTTATCATATATATCACCCATTAGCCTTCACACCACTTATCACCCATCTTCCCTTTAGACTATCTATAAATCAATATATTTAGAGCTTACATAACACCCTGTGATAAAGAAAGCTTTTTTTATCAACTCATGATTGCTCATGCACAGTGTTTGAAGGGCTTATATTCATTAAGTCGATCCCACTTTGCATCTATTTTTAGTCCTTGTCAAAAATAAAACATAGTGCCCTATTCTTATCTTAATGTGCTTGGTTGATGTTTTCATTGTGACTTTTACCATCTAGTGTTACAAAAACAATAATCTTTCTTTTTATATTAAATGAGATTAGAAAAACCATAACCATACCAATCATAACCATAACCATAACATTCATAATTATCCACACAACCTTAAGCATGATAAAATTTGACCAATCACATCTAACACATTTTGTACATGTTTACAAAAAACTATGCAATATTTTAATTGGGTACGAAGAGTCACACGACACATACAAAGTTATAAAACTATCCATGCTTCACCTAAGGCCCAAACATATATTATTTTCCTACCTAAGCAATAGGTTTATTTTATAGTGACTCTAGATTTGTGTTTATCCATCCCTCTCCTTGATTACTCCTTGAACTAACTTTTGTAAAATTCCCTATTTTAGTGGTTCTTAAAGGGTATACTCTATTCCTCCTCTTCCAAATTCATCCCCATAGGGTGAGAATCATATTCTAATTTGGGTCTTTCAACCTGCTCACTTGTCATATCCATTACATCCCTCTGCTTTATTCATTATACTTGCATAGGTACCACCGATTGTTACCTCAGCACACATCCCCTTGGACAGTGAGGGTTCCTTCAATAGATAAGCCAATAATCATGTTCTCTATCCTTATATCTTGCACAATGAAATTTTTACCTTCTTTGTTTCTATAGAGGTAAGAGTTTAGGCCCAAGCTCAGGCTATAGGTGCCTTTCCTCTTGTTGATCTAGTAGTACTTCCATTATTACCATTACATGTTATAGTATCTGGTAGATCCACACATTCATCATATTGATTATTTTAGGTTGTGTGACTTGTTGATTATCTCCACCATTTTTCCCATTTTTCACCATAGTCAACCTTGTGTAATTCTCTACACTCTCTATAACCTACAAAAATAAATTACTCAATGATATGCATTCATCCTTATCACGATTCTTTAAATGGAATACTTGACCATTATTCCTCATCAACATGATTCTCCATTTCACTAATGGGGAATGTCATATGATGTCATTGATTCCCTTGAACACACTTCCCACTTCAAATGGTCATGTCTACTTGCCTTTTGTGTAGACACGTACCCCTCAATCCACCTAGCCATTTTAATAAAGTTATCATGTGTCATAATGATTTCCCTTTGTCACCCTTGTTATCCAATCCACATCTGAATTCATTGATTATTTTGCATCTTATGATCCTTGTGGGCCTGGTGATCATTTGCATCATTTTCACCTTTAGCTTGGTTGACGTAAATTGGATTCCAACCATGGGCCACTGTAATGATCACACCTTTAAAACTAACACTATTACTATTGGTGATAACTCCCAAATGCTTGTCATTGAAGCTCCCCCTTATAATCCAACAATATAACTCATATCCTAGACCATGTAGCTACATGTTACTAGGTCCTTTTCTACATGGAACCCAAAGTTATCAATCCTAAGGAATTGGGATAGAGGATGTAGAAATGGACAATTTTTGCCTAAAATGGCTATGGAGCTCCTAAGATAGGCACAGTCCAACCTCTATCACTCACTGCACTACTACATTTCTACCATGTGGAATATGCTATACCTTCAAATAAAATATTTACAATTCATCACTTTGATACTGACCATAAAACTTGGATCATAGTGATGATGAAATTTTTCCAAACCAACTATGCAGACCCTGATAGAAAACCTTCTTCTAAAACTTGGGTCATAGCAATAACTGTTATCAATATGCTTATACCTTCACACAATTTTATAAGGTATAACCTCCTTATAAAGGCACCTCTTCTTTATATTATCTCCATTTAAATTTGTTTTTGGTGTTTGGCATTGTGTTCCATTCTAATTCATCCTAACTTTCCCATCCATTTCTCTCCTCCTACTAAATGTGAGATCATTATGATAACTATTCACCAATCTACACCATGCACCTTCACCGTCACCTTCACCAAAACCCAAAATTTATATTTTAAAAAACCTTCTCCATTAGCCCAAACAAATCCATGTGATCCATCAAATTTGGGCACCCATTTTGAACACCACTCACCCAAACCTTGTTGAACTACATTGGCTTGATGTCCATAGACTATGTAGGGATTACCTCACTTCTATAGGTAGCTCATCCACTAACAACTAATTCTCATTCCCTTTTTCTTCTCACTCATTTCCACCACTAAAAATACCCTATTTCTTAGGGAATCCTACATCAAGGAAGATTTGAATTCTTTTTTAAGAATCCTTATGTTTTAACACCATCTAATACTTCCTCTTAAGTATTTGCCCCATTTTTGGGAGAACTACATTGGCCTGAGGTATTTTTTTACTATGTAAGTAGCGCTCACTTATTGAGGTCAGCTTGGACACATCCTTTACTTTATTTTCCATTCTCACCTCATATCTTTTCCTCCACCCCTCCACCTATCTCCTCACCACCTCCCTCCCTTCAACTTCCCAATCTCTTTTAACCACTTTTCTAGCCTATCAATCTCTTTTAACATAAATATTGATACCCTTCTTCATGATCCCTTCTTATCTCCCATAAATCCACCACCTACTCTACTTCATTGGCCCCCTTGACACCTTTCCTTTTGCATGATTTATGGATCTCTTCCCCACCCATTACTTTCATTTTTTACCTCTCTCTCCACTTTTAACCAACCTTTCCCGTATCTCCTTTGTCTTCTTTTTCCATCCTCATCATTTCCCCTTATCCTTGGCCATTTGTCACGCCCTCTTCATCACTCTTGTTTCCTCACCAATTCCACATCATATTTTGCATCTTGCAAGCTTTCTATTTTTCTATTGTTATACTTTTTGTTTACATGTACCACCATTCTCTATCAATTCACCACTCTTCCCACCATACCTATTTTCCATTCTCCTTTTCCTTTTTTCCACCTTTTTTGTCTTCTTTTTTTTTCTCCACAAAAATTCATCCCTAGGTATTTATCCTTTGAGAATCCTTCCATAATTTCCCTTTTTCTTCTTCTCAATTCTTTCTTTTTGCTTCTTACATTCCCCTTTTCCTCTTTCCATCTTGGTACTCACTTGTCTTTTGCATCTATGTGAATATCCCTACTTCAATTCTTCCTTTTTATTCTTATCATACTTGATCTTCATATTGTATCTTCATCTCATTCCCTTTCATTGGTTTCCACCATCATCTCCCTTTTATCCATTTCTTTTCATTTTTCTCATCTTGAGGACATTCTTTATTCTTCTCGCCATTTTTTTTCCTCCTATATGTCCATGCATGGCTCCTTCCATCCTTATCCACATTCATATTTATATGCAACCTCATTATTTTCTTCACCTATCTCTTCATCCATCTACTAGTCTACATTCACCTCATCCCTTGTTGAATCCCCTTTATTTTCCCCCATTCAACCTTCACCTCTTTAGAGTGTGGTGTTGGAAATATTGTCATTGATGTCAAAGGTCTAGCATTATTGATGGTAAAAGGCCCCATTGCATTTAATGTTGTTTGTAATAAATATATCTTGGCTAATGTGAGTTAATATTTATTTAATATTAATGAATATATATTTGGTTGCATATGAGACAACAGAAGGGTCCATGGAGAAGTCAAAGAGCCATGGGGTAAAGACAAAAGAAGGATGGGATGCATTTTCCCATGAAGAGTCATCTTGGGGAATTCCAATAGTCACCAAGTGAAGACAAAAGATGAAGGGTGAAATTTCTCATGGACACTTTGAGGAATATTAAAAGTCACCAAGATAAGGACAAAAGTGGGAAGGGCGTTTTTGGTCATGAAGGGTCACCACATTACTTTTTAAAGGCAAGAATATGAAGGGTCATACAAGTTTGGCACCATTTTCCATGAGGATCGAAGGGTCACAAAGGGGGAAGGCTAAAGGTCATTTGGAAAGCTATAAATAAAGGCTTGAGAAGCCATTTGTAATATGAGAGATAGAGGTTGATTTGATATTGTAATATCTAGCTTAGAAGAGCAATTGTGAGAGATGAATATGATTTGTATTTGTTATATCTAGCTTAGAAGAGCAAAGGTGAGAGAGAGGAAAGAGATGTTGTATTGAACTATCATTTGTTGAGATAGCAACATTGACAGATAGGTGTGTGGTATACATAAAGGGGTTGGCGCTCCTATGGGTTGGTGCTCACAAATTGTTGCTAGGTTGGTGCTCAGCAAATTGGTTGGTGCTCCTGTGGGTTGGTGCTCATACTTTGTTGATGGGTTGGTGATTAGCAAAGGGGTTAGTGCTCCTATGGCTTGGTGCTCATGAATTATTGTTGGGTTGGTGCTTGGCAAAGGGGTTGGTGCTCATGAATTGTTGTTCGGTTGGTGCTCGGCAAATAGGTCAGTGCTTCTGTGGGTTGGTACTCACAAACAGTTGTTGGGTTGGTGTTCAAGAAAGGGCTTGGTTCTCCTACAAGTTGGTGCTTGTGATTATTGTTTGGGTTGGTGCTCATTCATGTACTTGAGATTGTTCTCCATGCTTTTTCCCACATTAGGTTTCCACATTATATCTGGTGTCTCTCTCTATCTTCTGTGGTGTTTATTATTTGAGTTTTATTGCATATCTTGAATGTTTGATTAAGTGTAATTTGATTAAGGAAAATTTTTATAAGATATATGATATACTGATTCACCTCCCTCTTAGTATATCCCATGCTTAACAATTGGTATCAGAGCAGGTTCCTTTTGAAAAGTTTTAGAGCTTGAAGGTCGATCGAGAAAGCATGATGGATGGGTCATAGGAAGGATTTTATCCAAATAAGGTAGCTCTATTTGATGGGATGAATTATGCTTTTTAGAGCATGAGAATGAAGGTTTATTTGATGGCCCTTGGATTCGACATATGGAAAGTAGTGGTGGAGGAATATGAAGAGCCATAGATATCTACAATTACTCTAGTAGAAAAGAAGGCAAGTGAATGTAATGCTAAAGTTTTAAATTCTATTTTATGTGGTTTATGTGAATCTAAATTTGTTAAAGTTATGCAATGTAAATCTGCTCATGAAACTTGGGTAAAAATTTATAATATTTACAATGGTGATGGAAAGGTTTAGCAAGCTAAGCTTCAGACTTTTAGAAGGCAGTTTGAAATTTTGAAGATGGAAGAAGAAGATATAGCAAGTTATCTCTTGTAAGTTGATCAGATAGTAAATCAGATTCAAGGTCTTGGAGAAACATTGGAAGAGTCAACAGTGGTCCAAAAGGTTTTGAGATCTCTACCAATGAGATATGATGCAAAGGTTTTAGCAATCGAAGATATGAATAATTTATCCAAGCTAAAGATGGATGAACTTCATGGTATACTCATAGCATATGAGATGCAGACAGAATAAGATAAACCCTCAAAGAAAGAAGTAGATTTCATGACATCAAAGAAAGAGAAAGCTAAGATTTAAGAATCAAGTGATAGTTCCAGTGATGATGAAGATGACAATGGAGCACTTTCTATTTACAAGCCAAAAAGAGGAATAGGTAAATATCAAGGAAAATTACCTTTTAAATGTTTTAATTATGGAAAGATTGGACATTTTTCAGCTAGATGCCCAAATAAGGTTAATGATGATGAAGAAGAAAAGCCTACATACAAGAAGAATTTCAAAGGCAAATCTAAGTAGGGATTCCAGAACAAGAGCCTATATTCTAAGGATCCTAGCTCAGCTGAAGATAGTGGAGTTAGTGATTCAAAAGAAGAAGAGATTCTATTCATGGCCATACATGAATATGATCAAGAAGAAGAAGAGGAGGAAGCTGAAGTGAATATGGAAGGAGAACTCATTTGTGCTCTAGAAGAGTTAAAAGTTGTTGAGAAGAAGAATCAAAGATTAAAGTGCCATATCAAGAAAAATGAGTAGGAATCAAAGGAAATGATTGAAGATCTACAAGAACACTTTGAAGAAGCTAAGAAGAATGAAGAAGATCTCACAACACAGTTAGAAATAGCAAGAAAATAATGTGAAAGGTATGTTATTGAAATTGCCTCTTTAAAAGAAGATATTAAGAAAGCAGTTAATGATAAAGTATTAAGTGATTCAAAATTTGAGGATAGCACTAACATGCTGATTAAGATATTGGAAAGTCAAAAAGCAAATTTAGACAAGACAGGGATTGGATTTGAAAATAAAAAGAGCTATGTTGAAGCTCTTACAAAAGAGGAAACAAAAAGGGTAGAAATGAAGAATACAAAGGACATTTCAAATAGAGAAGGCTGGAAGGAACAAAACTATAAAAGGAAATCAGGTTAGAGATATACAGAAAGGTCTTATTTTTATGGCTATTGTTTTTATTGTAATGGATATGGTCACAAGAAATTATAATGTAGAAAAAGAGATAACAAATTCAGAAATAAGGAGAAGGAAAGTCAAGTAGAGTCAAGTAGAAGCCACAACTCTTTTGCTCCTCTATCAAGCTTTGATGAAGAGACCATAGTATGATACAAGTGCAATAACTTCAGACACATGGCTCAGTGTTATAGAAGCATGTTCGAGTCAGTCAAAAAGGATTAGAGTTTCAAAGTTCCATTCATCAAGAAGAAGGATCAGAGTTTCAAAGCTCCATTCATCAAGGAGAAGGTTCAAACATGTTCATGGTAGAAGAAACAACTTGAAGATTCTATGATGGTTCAGACAGCCCTGCATGTAAGAGGTAAAGATCAACTATGGTTAATTGATAGCGGATGTTCGAGGCATATGACAGGAGATAAAAGTAAATTAATATCTCTAAAGAAAATCAATGGTGGTACATTGAGATTTAGAGATAAAACAACTGCTGGAATAGCTGGAAAAGGTACTTTGAGTTTGGATTATGGTAGAACTAAGACTAAGAATGTTTTATATGTAAAAGTTCTTAAGAATAATCTATTGAGTGTTAGTCAAATATGTGATCAAGGATACACATTAAAGTTTCATAAAGAAGGTTGTGAGATTAGAAGAAAAGATTTAAATGACTTGATTGCAGATGCTCAAAGGACAGGGAAAAATGTGTATGTATTGTCAGATATCTTCTCAAAGGCATGATCAAAGGACACATTCAAATATTTGTGAGAGGAGTTGGGAGTGATTTCTATTACTTCTTGCCATTGAAGTTTAGCATCAGTTGAGGGGGAGCTAAGTGTTAGCTCCAGGTAGGCCCTTTGCCATTGATGTCAAAGGGGGAGAATAATAGGTACAGGTATAGGTGCAAAAAATAGGTACATGGAATAGATACACATTGCTACAATAAGGGGGAGTTATTGTATGTTTTCAGATGATAGTATGTGTAGGTGACAGGATGTGGAAATTTTAGGATTGAGGTTGCCATCAATGACAAAGGGGGAGATTGTTGGAAATATTGTCATTGATGTCAAAGGTCTAGCATTATTGATGATAAAAGGCCCCATTGCATTTAATGTTATTTGTAATAAATATATCTTGGCTAATGTGAGTTAATATTTATTTAATATTAATGAATATATTTTTGGTTGCATATGAGACAACAAAAGGGCCCATGGAAAAGTCAAAGAGCCATGGGGTAAAGACAAAAGAAGGATGGGATGCATTTTTCCATGAAGAGTCATCTTGGGGGATTCCAATAGTCACCAAGTGAAGACAAAAGAGGAAGGGTGAAATTTCTCATGAAGGGACACTTTGAGGAATACAAAAAGTCACCAAGATAAGGACAAAAGTGGGAAAGACATTTTTGGTCATGAAAGGTCACCACATGACTTTTCAAAGGCAAGAATATGAAGGGTCATATAAGTTTGGCACCATTTTCCATGAGGATTGAAGCGTCACAAAGGGGGAAGGCCAAAGGTCATTTGGAAAGCTATAAATAAAGGCTTGAGAATCCATTTGTAATATGAGAGATAGAGGTTGATTTGATATTGTAATATCTAGCTTAGAAGAGCAATTGTGAGAGATGAATATGATTTGTATTTGTTATATCTAGCTTAGAAGAGCAAAGGTGAGAGAAAGGAAAGAGATGTTGTATTAAACTATCATTTGTTGAGATAGCAACATTGAGAGATAGGTGTGTGGTATACACAAAGGGGTTGGTGCTCTTATGGGTTGGTGCTCACAAGTTATTGTTGGCTTGGTGCTTAGCAAAGGGGTTGGTGCTCCTATGGGTTAGTGCTCATGAATTATTACTGGGTCGGTGCTCAAAATTTTTTGTTGGGTTGGTGCTTAGAAAAGGGGTTGGTGCTCATGTGGGTTGGTGCTCACGAATTGTTACTGGGTTGGTGCTCGGAAAAGGGGTTGGTGCTCCTATGGGTTTGTGCTCACAAATAGTTGTTGGGTTAATGCTCAGCAAAGGGTTTGGTGCTCTTGCAAGTTGGTGCTTGCGAATATTGTTTAGGTTAGTGCTCATTCATATACTTGATATTGTTCTCTATGGTTTTTCCCATATTGGGTTTCCACGTTATATATGGTGTCTCTCTCTATCCTGTGTGGTGTTTATTGTTTGATTTTTATTGCATATCTTGAATGTTTGATTAAGTGGAATTTGATTAAGGGAAAGTTTTATAAGATATATGATATATTAATTTAGTCCCCCCTCTTAGTATATCCTGTGCTTAACATGTGGTCACTAGTTGTACTACCTCTATGTACATCTCCTTGTCTACTTCCTCATATCCTCTACACCCTTGCTTTAATGCACAAAATATATTTAGGTTCATTACTTCAAGTACATCCCTTTATTCCTTTAAGTCCTTTTCACGTTGAGCTTGGATCCTCTTTTTTGTCCCTCTTTAGCTATTCCCTTCACCCTACTTATAACCTTTTTCCCTTTTAAACCCTTTACCCATTTTGAGCTTATATGATCATGACATATAGCATGCTCTAGCTGTGAATGTCTTCCATTCAATTTTGGTTTATTGTGAGATATATCTTGATCTTGTAACATAATCGACAATGCCTACTAGTTTATATGACCCACAAGTGAGCATGAGAAACACCAAACTATTTTCTTCCTTGGTCTTTTTTAGACCTATTTCACTTACCTTCCTTTTCAACTCCCTAATATGTCTATCTTCATACATTTTTATTCTATTTTCCATCTCTATTTTTCATTTATACCATTTATTTTCCTTCTTATTTCAACCTATTCCCTCATTTAATTAATATTATTATTCTTTTCCTTGCTCCATATTCCAAAACCTCTTAGCATCTTTCTCTGAATTCCCTCAAAACTCAATGTTTACTTATTTTGGAGCCCCACTGGCTCAAGGGTCAAGCGTTTGAATATTTTCCACTTCTCATTTACCCACTTTAGTAATTTTTTGCCCTGAGTCATTAAATAATACCCTTCCATATCCTGTTAACAACATTATTGTAGAGTGTACACAATGTCAGCTTATTTAGATGGTGATGAAGGAACCTGTTAGATTATCATAGTAATTTGAGTAGTGCTAGATTTTCTAAAGCTTGGTAAATCATATTTATCCCTTTTATTTTATTTAAAATGGTGGCATAAATTTCATGCCTAAACCTGCTTATCCATGACTATAGATTCATTTTTCATAGTTAAATTAATCATCTAATTACATCTTAGGTATTCTCATCCACCATTTCTACCCAACCACCTCTCAATAAACAATAACCACTCAACCTCACCTATAAAATACAACTTTATCTATCTTATCAACCTTATCAATCCTATCAACCCAAACCATACCAAGTGGTATACCCAAGTGGGGAAACCCATTTGGATGTCCACCAAATTATTTGGGAGTCACCCTCTCACTTAAACTCTAGAGCTTACCCTTCTCTGCCAACCTATTTGGGAGTCACCTTCTCCTTTAAATTTTTGAGATTACCCTTCTCCACCAAACTACCCAACCATTTAATCAGGTCTACCTTGACATTGGCCCCTTTTGACCCAATAAATTGCATAGTTTGTGATGACCTTGTCTTGGTCCTTTTGACTATATAGACCAATTTTTCCATGTTGAAAATTTGAATTTGTACCAATGTATGCACATCTAGACCATTTTTTTTCTTAGGAACACTTCCTACCCTAGACACCTAGGTAAACACTAACCCTATCTCAAAGACTTGATAGTAATAACCCAATCAACTATGGCCAACACTGGGGACTAGTTACCTTATCATTTATCTTAGAATCCAACCTTATTTTTATCAACATTGGTAGCTTTCATCTTTATGTAATATTGAATATCATGCTTAAGTCACATTTTGTGCACCCATTAGCATTTCACATGCCCAACTACCTCATGGCACCACCTGTGCTTCCCCACTAATTGCTTATCAAACTTGCACCTAATTCAGCCTTTCCTCATTGACTCTTGATTTGATCAAGAAAACCTCCTCCCATACTCAGGGCACCCTGACCTTTGACCAAGTAATTCATTTTTATTTTATAGCTTGTGAATTCAAAGCTGCATAACAAAAAGGGGTAAAATGTAAACACTAGAAAACTACACACTTATAATTTTTTATGACTAAATTCCTCAAGATCCCCTAAACCTTACTAACCCTTAACCAACCCCTCTTAACCTAACCAAATCACTATTATCCTATTCATATAGTACTATTCAAAACTACTATTTGAAAATACTATTCACTATGAGACCCACTATCACTATTCATGATGACATGGCATGTGAAATTTCAAGTGATATGGGAAATGACATGGCATGTGACATGGAAAGTGACATAAAAGGTGATATGGAAAGTGACATGGCCTAGAAGTGAGGTGGCTTGATGTGGGACATCATACCCCACTTGGGACCCTTTCCCAAGGTGTTTAATGACCTCATTTAAGCATCACAATTCCTCCATTAAAATATGGTGAATTTCCCCTTAAGGGGCCATCATTAAACATGTATTTTTACTTCACACATGAAAGTGGACTTCAAATTTAGATACATACTTCTTTAGTGCTTTGGTAAAGACAAATAGCACCCATTTTTATTTTTTAACCCAAATGGGAGACTCACCAACCCAGATGGGAATCCCCACCAACCTCATTTTTGACTCATTCATTCACCACATGTAAAATGGTTCCAAATTTTATGTTCCATATCTTTAAGTGCTTATATGCATAAAAGAAGGGTGGTGAAAAGTCTTTAACCTCATTTAGACCCATATGCATGATTCCCATTGAAAATTGGACTTATGTGCAAGGTGGTATACTATTCCCTCTTTTGGCATGGTTCTTGAAAATAAATTCTATAAATACCCCCTCTCCTTCACCCAAGGTGAAGTTTCAAGTTAGTCTTTGGTTATTAACATCTTTTTATAGGTCTTTGAAAGAGGTTATAATTTTGGAGGTCATCCACATCTTGGAGGAAAATAATTCGAAGCAATGAAGCTCTATCTAAATTTCCATGAGATTCCTTCATCACATCATCAACAACATCAACCACATAAACAAGCCTCAAGGTAACCTTATTTGGTTTTATTTATTTCATTCATTTACTTAATTCCTTCCCTTAATTACCTCAACCTCTACCCCTTAGTCTAATTTCTATCTTAATATATTGGCCTCCTTTACCACCTTTGATATTGTAATCCCATTTGCCTCTTTTACCCTCTTTGCACCTTTGCCACCTTCACCATCTTTACCTCCTCATCCTTTTGCTACCCTAGTTACTTGTTTTATCTTTCTCAATAATCCATCCCTCTCATTTTATTTTCTCAATCAACTCTGACCAAACCATTATTTTGACCCTTATCAAATTACCAAACCCAAGACCACAACCTTGCCTTAACCAATTTTTAGCATTAGTATAATCAAATTAGTTTCTTCATTTTGGTTAACTTAGCAAAGCATCTAATTTTATCAATTAAATGGCTATAATTTTATATATTTCATTTTAATTTTATATTAATTTAAGGCAAATATATTTCTTTTATCATTTACACTTAAGTGTTTTGAATAAGGTGGATTGACAGCCTCCTAGAAAGCTTTTGCTTCTAGGATCTAGCTCACATTAGGCAATCCACCCAACTACTTGTCTAATTAAAAAAATTTATGGTAGTGATTTCTTATTTCAAGTCATTCTTCCCTATCCAAAGAGAATTTCTCAAAAATTCTAGATTCAACATGCACATATTCAATAAGTATTCTTCTACACACCCTTCTTAACTAGTTTTTTCTTTTCACACTTAAGAAAAATCAAAAATTAGATAAAAACACTCCCATCCCCCATAAATCCTTTCATGGCCCTCTCTTAGTCAAATACATCATCCCTTTCCTATCTTCTCCTCACTCATCACACCAAATAATCCATAATGAGAGGTCAATTGTGTATAATCAACCTTCTACTTACATCCTTACAACTTGTACATCAAATTCAACATAAGAAGTCTTATCTTCATCAAGATCATGTACAACACCAAAATCCAAATCGAATTCCTCATTAGAATTATCATCCCTCATCAATGTTATAGTAGCTACTAATAATGCCTATCTTTTTTAGGATTCCTCTAATCTAGGTACCCTTAATCCATCACCAGGTATACCTTTGGATCCTAATTAGGATGTTGAAGTCATAACAAATGTCTCTCAAGATTTATATATGGAAGATAGTTAGCATGAATTTGATCCTACTTTGGATGCTTTAAATTTTCTTAGTGATCCTTTTATTGATCTTGATGATATTTTCTCCAATGTTAAATTGGGTATCTTAGGAACCCTTATGAAGACTATGTTTCCCCATCACCACTCATTGACCTCATCACATCACCTCCCTCATTTCCATCCATCATAGACCCCTTTCTTCCTATTGATGATCATTTAATCACCTCCCTCCATAGGGATGATCATAAATATACATCGTTGGACCCTTATTTAAGCAATGTAATGTGTCCACAAGAATAGAGGTCTAAGACCATATTCTATAAGTTATAAATCATGATCAAATCTTATTTGATAGCATAAGTCAAAATCAAGAAGAGCCAAATCTTTAGAAAAATAAAATAGTGTCTTCCCCTAGTGAAGCCTAATATCAGGCACTAGGGTATAATCAAAGTCAAAGATCAATTTCCCCTAATGAATCCTAAAATCAAGCACTAAGAGGCTATCAAAGTCAAATTCAATCAACAAATCAAAATAATATCAAAATCACTATCTATTTATCTAATAATCATTTAAATAATTAGATCAAAGAATCACACCATCAAATTATCTTGGATCTCTTGCAATCTTTTGTCAATTAGAACTAGTCAAATGAAACATGCCCCACATCTCCAATGATGTATGTGAATGCCATTCCTAATACTCCATCACCCATTATACCATCCTATCCTGATTATATCATCCATCAAAATCAAGATCTAATCACACCCATACCTCTCATCTCCCTTTCGAGTAGCAATGTCTCTTATAAGGTTGGAAAAGATACCTAGTCTAGATATTTGGAGGGATCAACATCAAAATTCACTAAAGGCCACTAGGACATCTAGGCATCTAGCATCCATCACAAAATAGGTGTTGGATAAATAATCCATCAAGTATCCACACCTTGCATTTTTCCCATCATATAATAAACCGAGTTACCATCTAAAAAGTCAAATAATAATAATAATAATAATAATAATAATAATAATAATAATAATAATAATAATAATAATAATCCATTGGTGAAAACTAGTCTTCTAAAACCTTGGGCAAGTACCATGATAAAAACCAATTTTTGACATCATGGTAGAATAATCAATTGTTTGTATTATACCTCAACATTTGGGGGCACAATACATTATTCTTGGCCATGAAAGCTATCCCTCAATACATCCCTTATAAACTTTGTTTATATACCCCATCCACATCATCCTTATCCATCTTATCCCATAGTCTATTGTTCTTACCCATAATCTTCCATCATATTACATTCCTTCACATCTTGGCTTTCATAATCAATGGAAGATGTCTTAATAACTATTCCCAAACCATCTTGGCATATCCTCCAATGGGCACTTAAGAAACTAAATATTTGGTTCCTTCATGATGTGGTCATTAGCAATCCCTAGTCCATTCCTTCCTTGATCCTTATATCTATTGGGATATTTGTGTCAGTGATGTGTTGTCATTCATGTCAAGTGGCATTGGTGATGACAAAGTGGCATGAGAGTGCTCTTGGTCTAATATCCATGACCTTAGTGCTCAGCCTAGTCTTGGTTGCTAGTGAAAGCTTGTGGGAGTAGTTGATTATATGGAAGCATGAGTGGATGGCATGGAACATGGAGAGAGAGAGAGTACATGGTATGTCCATGTGGTTTAAAGATCCATTAGAATCCTTCCAAGTGGTCTTCAGGTGGATTTCAAGTCATCATATACCTTGTGGGCTTGACCATGTGTGGTTGCTTATGGGGTTTTGAGTACTTTGAGAGATATAGCATGATGAGGAGCTCAATATGATTGTGATATGCATGTTAGACATGTATAAGATGCTAATATGTGGTTAGTGGTTTGCAAGATAGTTTGGCCATTGGCCTAGTTAGCCTAGGTAGGCTTATGAGGCCTTATGAAGGGTCAAAGTGTGTTTACAGGTTGGTAAATATTATTTTTTCATGAAACAAGGTCAAGAAAGTTTTTTCAAGTATGTTGATAAGGTAAAAGGTTAGAGATTGAGCTACAAAGTTAGAAAATTGGTTTAGGAGCTTTAAAGGGTGCTATAAATGAGTGTAAAGAGCCTGAGAGGAAGTTTCTCATGTTTGTTGGCATGTACAAGGTTTTCATGGGAAGATAATATATTTGGAGTAGTTTGGTAAGGTCCATAATAAGTTTTTCCAAGCATTGGTTTTGGACTTAAAGGGCAGAGCTTTATGAACATTTGTTAAGAATGTGTACTGGTTAAAACCCTTTATAAACCCTCATAATGGAGTGATTGAAAATATCTTGCTAGAAAGGACCCAAAATTGATTTTTTTACCAAATTTGAATATTTTAAGGTATAGAGGATTACTCTAGGCATCTCTAAGTGGTAGTAGTGTGTTAAGGAAGTGAGTAGAAGGTATATAAATATGTTTGTTTCTTAAAAAGTTAGTGTTACAGGTAGGGTTGACTAATTCAACACATGAGAGTTGTTGGATATTGAAGGACAAGACTTATTATTGAGTTATATGGATTTTGTTGGTAAATTTATATTCTCTATCTCAATTATCTAAGTCAATAAAGTTCTCATATTGTTAATCTACTAGACAGTGAAAATAGTGACAAAAAGCTAGTATGAATGAGAATCTATTTAGTGATGGTTTGTAGGTGAGTAGGGATTAATCTAATGGTTTGGGGTCTTTTTTTAATACATATGACTTATTATACCTTGATATTTATGACCATACATAGTAAATAAGGTGCCTTTAAGATGACTTGTCTGAGTAATGATGATAGTAAACATGTATGTCTCATAGAATGATCTATATGTTTCATATATGACATTAGACCTATATATGTTTGTGATTGTAATTTTATAAGGTTTTTGGAGCATCACATTAATGAAATTTAATATCAAGAAAGTGTATACACAATTGTTATATTTCATTTTCATCATGACTAGTTTTTTGAGTTTGTAGGCAGTCTGGAGTGGCTTATTTGGAGAGGCTAGTTTGAGCCATTATGAGTAAAGTATGAGGTGAGTGAGAGCTTGGAGATATTATATGAGTTTAATATATTTATTAAATGTCTTTGGTATATATATTTTTTCTCTAATTTGGATGGAGTAGTCAAGGATCTTCGACAAAAAATTTGGTGTGCATGCCCAGTTTGAGTAGGCTTGGAATTGTGTGAGCTATGTGAAGATGAAAAATGGATTTTGAGGTGTTTTTTAAGTCATTTATTACCTATACATGTTTTTTTTTATGTTTTTATTTGATAAAATCAATAGTATGGCTCAATCCTTCTTGGCAGTATTTTCTAGGTATTTGCAGGACTTGGAGTGAGAGAGAGAATGGCTTGGATGGAGTAGTGGTTTGGAGTTAAAGATGTTTTGGACCCATGTGGGAGTGATAAATGATATATTATATTATTTTTTGGTGTGTTTCACATATTTTTGAAGGCTAAATATGGTTTAATAAGTTCAAAGTGTAAAGAGTACTAATGAAGGGCTAATGCATTAGGCCTAATTGAGAACTAAAGGAGGATTGAGCTTGTTTTGAAGTATGGATGACCTATGAAGTGTTTTATTTTGATTTATGACATGTATTAGGATATTTTATAAGGGTAAGATAAGTATGTGAAGTATCTTGGCTGACCAAGATGGGTTAGATGGTGGAGTGATATATATACAAGGTCAAATTAGCCTATTTGAGGTAGGTGAGAGTAGAGTGTATTCAAGTGAAGGGAAGATCTCAGTCAAGGAGAAAATATGTATCATTAATTAATTTAAAAGGATTAAGAGGATCATTCATGTTTTAATAATCATGTTCATGAGATAACAAGTCATGATACCTAATAGTCTAAAGGGTGACTTGGTTGAGTGAATGAGGTAAGTGTGTCTGCCTTGAGAAGAAAAGCAGTCTTGCAAGTGTTGGAGAAAGAGAAGGTCATCATCAGGTGTATAATACATTAGATAAATTTTGTGCATCATATTAGAGATGTTTTATTTGGTGATTAATCACCTAGGGGGTTGTATCCTCCTTTTTAGTTGGATCTAGCTAAAGGTCTGGTGGGAGTTAGACTAAATTGAGGGGTAGATGCTCCTTGATCAATTGGAGCAGGTCTAAAGTCTCATGTTTGTATTATTATTATATCAATATATTCCATTGGTTTATAGGCTTGAGAGTGTATTTTTTCCTCTTAGATGGTTTTCGACATAAATGATGTGTTCACATGATGTATGCTCTTGTTCATGCTTTGGATGTTTAAGCTTTCATGTTCACATTGCTAGATCAGATTATTGAATGATGAATGGGTTTTGAAATTAAATGTACATTTTTGTCCAATGATTCACCCCCCCCACCACTCTTATTATCTACTCTCAAAAAATGGTATTATATCTGGTCTTAATTTACTCTTAATTAGCTTGGAAGGTGATCTTATGAGTAACTTAGTTGATAGTGTCTGCCTAGACAGCTTATTCACAGAGTTGATAGAGTTGTTGATGATCAGTATGGTAGTATTTTTTGTCATGATTCTTTATGCTTTCTAAGTTTTTCTTTCAATGCTAATGAATTTTGAAGTTTTATCTAATATGAAAATGGATGTCAAGAGTTGGATTGTTATTCGCTCAAGCCAAGGTAAGTTGTTTATTGTTACAAATGGTTTTTCAAGCATTAAGGTTTGTCAAAGAAGGAATATTGTAATGGAGAAGAATTATGTTGAATCCAAATCAAAAATCAAACCTAGGTTGACAAAAAAAAATGACCTTGAAGTTATATTGAAAGACAATCCTATTTGTATTAGATCTCCATGAGACTTTCTGAGGGTATGACAGCTAATGAAGATTTCTAAGGGTATATTTATTGAAGATCAAATTGAATTGAATGGTAGGGTAGAGATGAAATAATGTCATGAAATCATGCCTCAGGTTTATGCATTGATTTTCTAAGGTGATCATATGAAAGAGAGCAAATAGTGACCTCGTTAATAAGTGAGAGAAAGAAAGAATAAATTCTTGAGGATTACAAGAAGAATGTAGTAAAGAAAAGTATCATGACATGTCAGTGATATGTTCCTGATGTGATTAGAAGTATGAAGACCTACTTTTTTGTGTTTGAAGGCTTGATGCGAAAGGAAGATGAAAGGTAGACCTAATTGATTGAAGAGATAGCTTGTTTACATATAGAGTCTAATTTGAGAGAGATAGAGATCAAAAACACCATCATCAATTGTGAGAGGACAACAACATGAAGTGGAGTATTTTAGAGTGCTCAAGTTAGCTTGTATAATCAAGGGTATGAGTGCTTGATTGGTCTGCAAGACCAATGTTGCTTATGAGATTGAAGTAGATTGTTGAAAATGATCTTGAAGGTTTTATGTTGAATATCATGTTTCTTTGTTGTCAAGGTGACCTCATAAGGTCATAGAAGAGTATGATGACATCTTGAATAATTTGAGGTTGACAATTTTTATTGAGTTTCTTTTTATAATTCTAATTTTTTATAACAGGGTCTTAAATGTGAGGATAAGGTTTATTCTTTGAGTCAATTTAAAGGGATTTCATGAAGAGATCAATGGAATAAGAGGTTGGTTATGACCTTAAGTTCATGTAACATGAGTTTTATTGTTTTGGTATCTTATGTTGAGTGTTTTGAAATAAATATTGCTTATAAATTTTTTGACAGATAGTAGGTGTATACACAAAAATTTATGAATGTGTGTTTCCATGAAATGCTTTGAAGAGTTCTTAGCCGTAATAGCTTGTGGTGTCTGAACGATAGATGGTTGGTCATATGGGGGTTATTCCTAATTGTCTTAGATTATCAATCCTACTTGAGGAGGTTTAATTTATCCTACAGGTTAGTGAAGATAAAATAAGTAAGGACGATTGTTCAAAAGGTATGTTTAGGTCTCCTGGTCCTAAAGTGCATTTTTAATCAATTTTTGATGCCTTGGTTAACTAGTGATTTGAAGAATAAAGGTGTATTATTTTGTTTAAGGTCATGAAAAATATATTCATGAGTCGTTTCTAGGTGGTTTAATCTTTTATGGTGCTCAAATATGTATTTTGTGGTCAAAAGTCAGAGTTGACCAATTTTGGCAATGATGACTACCTAGAGTGTGTCCAATATGCTCTTTTGATGTTTTATTGGGGATAAAAGGTTGGATAATGTCTATTAAAGTTGGGTTTGACTTTTAAAACATAATAGGAGGGATGATGATGTCCATGAGGTGTTTAACTTTGTGTTTGACCATTTGGTCAAGATAACTGTTGTAAGTTTTAGACTATATGCATAGATTGCTTGATTCCAAGGGTGACTTTAAAGTTTGGAGATGTGTCATTAAGTATTTAATGCTAAATAAGGTATATACATATGTTTTATACCTAATCTAAGTGGTTTTATAAGTTTTTGAATCTTTTTGTGCTAGGTGGAGTGTTTTGTGTGGTCACTAGCTTCTCTTATCAAGAGCATGAATTTGGTGGCTTAAAGGAAGTCATGGTTATAAAAGGTGTGAGGCCTGAAATTTGGAATGGAAGTTATATTTAATGGTCTATAGGTGTGATATCTATCTCAGGTGTTTCTGTTGAATAGACGTTTACATTTGATCAAGGTTTACTTTGAATGCCTAGTCATTTAGGCATGATTGAAAAAGTGCTCTATCTTTTGAGTTAGAGGATAGAAGCTTAAAATAAATTGAATTGGAAAAATGGGTAGCTGAAAATAGTTTTATAGTGTTTTGAAGCTAAGTATTTTTCAATTTACTCAAGTTTTGGTCTTCTAGGACGCCCGATTGGCTAGTAGGCTAAAGAATGAATTCTACTAAGGAGGAAGAGTTGGGATATCATTCTTGACATGTATAAGTAAGAATGGTAATGGAATTTAGATATACATTTTCATGATATTAAAGTGTACACATAGAGATTTATGAGGTTTGTAGTGGCCAGACAAGGCTAAAAGAGGTCTAAGTAGACCTAGTGGAGAAATTGAGTAATTTTGTGATATCTTTCCAAAGAAGGTTGGATTTTTTAGTTACAATTGAGTAGGTTGGTCTATTATAATTAGTATTCAGGTATGTTTCTTTAATTTGATATTATACAAGATGCCTTGAGTATAAAGGTATTTGAGCTTGCATAGTGTTATGGTGCTCATATCATTGTATGAGTTGATGGTAGCTATTCTTGAAGATACTAGAGGTACGCATGGGTTTTATATACTAATGGGGTGCCTTCAAAGTGGATAAGGGTATTAGGGGGAGATGTTTTACTATGAAATTGGTGGCATGTCCAAGGATTTATGTAGCTTAAAAGAAGGACTAAGTTCTAGCTATTTAGTTTTGCTTGAGAAGATTTAGTTGTCTGATAAGATATTTTGAAGGAAGGGAGTGTGACTCTATGTTATATATGTCTCTTGGAGACTTATATGTCTAAATTTAGTGTTTATAAAAGGGGGAGATAAGTTATTTTTTTCTCAAGTAGCAGTGGTTTGAGGGAGAGCTAGTGTGCTTTCCTAATGCTCAGGTCTAAGGATCTTATAAGTCTTTTGGAGCTATGACATGAGTTGGTTCTTGAAAGGAGCTTGGTCTAAGGGAGAGAAATATGGGTGATTTTTGATCTAATGTTGATAGTTGGTGTGCTCTAAGTTTTAAAGGATGAGAGAGAAAGGTATGTACTCTTGGTTATGTTCTTGGATCAGCTTCTTAAATTATTTGATTAAAGACAGAAGAGCTTGTTTGATAGATGAGTCCACTTTGTCATTTTGGCAAAGGGGGAGAGAGTAAAAGAGGTGTTTCCATAAATGAAAAAGGTGGATATTTTTGGTATATTATTGGTATTGATGTGTTTTCATTTATGTCAAGTGGCATTGGCAATGATAAAGTGGCATGAGAGTGCTCTTGGTCTAATATGCATGATCTTATTACTCAGCTCAATCTTGGTTTCTAGTAAAATCTTGTGGGAGCATTTGGTTTTATGGAATCATGATTAGATGTCATGGATCATGGAGAGAGAGAGTACATGGTATGTCCATGTGGTTGAGAGATAAATTGGAGTCCTTCTAAGTGGTCTTCAGGTGGAGTGCAAGTCATCTTATGCCTTGTCGGCTTGACCATGTGTGGTTACATATGGTGTTTTGAGTACTTTGAGATCTATATCATGATGATGAGCTCAATATAATTTTCATATGAATGTTATAAATGTATAATGTGCTAACAAGTTAGGTTTATGGTCTATAAGAGGTGGTTAGTAGTCTACAAGATAGTTTGGCCATTGGTCTGGTTGGCCTAGGTGGGCTTGTGAGGCCTTGTGAAGGGTCAAAGAGTGTTTTAAAGTTGGTGAAGCTTGTTTTTGCATGATATATGGTCAATCAAGTTTTTTAAATCATGTTGATAATTTCTAAGGTTAGATATTGAGCTTCAAAGTCAGAAAGTTAGTTTAGAAGCTTCAAAAGGTGCAAGAAATAAGTGCAAGGAACTCGAGAGGAAGTTTCTCATGTTTTTTGACACATGCATGGTTTGCATGGGAATATAATCTACTTTAAGTATTTTGGGAATGTATTTGAAAAAAATTTACAAGCATTGGTTTAGGAGTTAAAGGGCAAAGCTTTATGAACATTTGTTAAGAATGTAAATTGGTTAAAACCCTTTATAAACCCTCATAATGGAGCAATTGAAAATATATTGCTAGAAAGGAGCCAAAATGGATTGGTTTAAAAAGTTTTAATATTTTAAGGTATAGAGGATTCTTATAGTCATCTCTAAGTGGTAGTGGTGTGTCAGGGAAGTGAGCAGAAGGTACAAAAATATGTTTATTTCTAATGTTTGTAGTGTTACAGTCAAGGTTGACTGAGTCAACACATGAGAGTGATTAGAACTTGAAGACCAAGACTTTTTCTTCAGGTATATGGAGTTATTTTTTCAATTTATGTGATTTTTTTAAATTATATAAGTCAATAAAGTTGTGTTATCGCTAATATGCCAGATAGTGAAAATAGTGACACAAACCCAATATGAGTGAGAATCCATTTAAGGATGGTGTGCAAGTGAGTAAGGATGAATATAATGGTTTGGGGTATTTATTTAAGACCTATTAATTATTTTCCCTTTATTTTTATGTGTTTTTTATGACCATGCATAGTCAATAAGATGCCTTCAAGATGATTTGTTTGAGTAATGAGGATAGTAAAGAAGTTCAAATGATTTATATGTTTCATAAAATGATTTATATGTTTCATATATAAAATTAGATCTCTATATTTTTGTGATTTTAAATTTTATAATATTATTTTAGTATCACACAAATAAATTTTAATATCAATAAAAAAATATCACAAGTATTAGATGTCATGTTATCATGACTAGTTTTTGGAGCTTGTAGGCAGTCTGGAGTGGCCTATTTAGAGAGGCTAGATTGAGCTATTTCAAGCAGATTTTGAGGTATGTGAGAGCTTGGTGATATCATGAGTGTAAAAAATTCAATACATAAATTTTTTATTTATATTTTTTCTCTATTTTGGTTGGATCATTAAAATATCTTTGACTAAGTTTATGGTGTGCATGACTAGTTTAAGTAAACAGTTTGTATGAGTTGGCTTGGACCTATGTGAGCTATGTGAAGATGAAAAATGGATTTTTATTTGTTTTTTAAGTCATGGAAGACATATACATTTGTTTTATTATGTTTTTATTTTATAAAATCAATAATATTCCTCAATTATTCTTGGCAATATTTTTTGGGTGTTTGTAGGACTTGGAGTGAGAGAGAGAATGGCTTAGATGGAGTAGTGGTTTGGAGTTCCATATGTTTTGTACACATGTGGGAGTGATAAATTATCTATTATAGGTAGGTTTTATTTTTTTCACCTATTTTTTAACAATAAATATGGTTCAATAAGTCCAAGGTGTAATGAGTACTAATGAAGGGATAATGTATTAGGCCTAATTAAGATCTAAAGGAAGATTGAACTTGTTTTAAAGTATGGATGACCTATGGAGTGTTTGAGTTAGATTAATTACATGTATGAGGATATTTTATAAGTGTAATACAAGTATGTGAATTATATTGGCTGGCCAATATGGGTTATATGATGGAGTGATATATATATATATATATATACAAGGTCAAATTAGCCTATTTGAGGTAGGTAAGAGTAGAGTGTATTCAAGCGAAGGGAAGAGCTCAGTCAAGGGGTGGAAATGGTTCATTGAGGACCATAAAAATTTGAAGAAGATTATTCATGTTTTACTAATCATATTCATGATCTAACATGTCATTAGACCTAACAGTCTAAAGGGTGACTTGGTTGAGCGTATGAGGTAAGTGTGCCTACCTTCAGAAGAGAAGCAGTCTTGCAAGTGTTGGAGTAAAAAAAGGTCATCATCAGGTGTAAAAGATATAAAATAATTTTTGGACATCATATTATAATTGTTTTATTGGGTTCTTAATAACCTAAGGTGTTTTAACCTCCTTGCTAGTTGGAGCTAGCTAAAGGTCTAGTTAGAGCTGGACTAAATTGAGGGGTGGATGCTCCTTGATCAATTAGAGTTGGTATAAAGTATCATGTTTGCATTATCCTTATAGGACTATATTCCATTGGTTTTTAGGATTGGTAGTTTTTTTTCTCCCCCTATAGGGTTTCCCACATAAATGATGTATGTTCTTTCTCATGCTTTGGATGTTTAAGCTTTCATGTTCATGTTGCTAGATCATATTAATGAATGATGAATGGGTTTTGGAATTTAATGTCCATTTTTTTCTACTAATTCACCCTCCCTCTCAATATCTACTCTCAATAATATCCTTTTTATAATCATCCTCATCCTCTTGTCACTCATCCATCATTTCATCCATCCTCATCCTAGTTTCTAGGCTTGGTATTCCATTTGTTAGTAACCCCATTTTTATAGTGTACTTACATATTCCAAAAATCCCTAAAAAGTTAGATATTCCAAAAAAAACCATAAAAATCATAAATTTTGAAAAAATCCAAAAATAATCCATGATGTCTTGTCTTATCCTGAATCCCCTAGTTGTATCCATATCTATCCATCTCATATCATCCCAGTCATCATCCTTGAATACTATGTTTAGTCTTGAAACCAAAATAGATTGGTCATCAATCCTACCATATCTATCTCATCTTTTTGGCTAGGTATTATCAACATCCATAGCCTTGTCAAATATTTTAATCTATCACCCATCACTTCCCTATCAATGCCTCTTCACACCTAGCACCCATCACATCACCTCTTTGATAGAGTGGAAGGTAGTTGATCCCATCACTTCCCTATCAATGCATCTTCATACCTAGCACCCACCATATCACTTTTGCTAGTATGAAAGGTACTTGATATTATCACTATCATATCATTGTCTCTTCACACCTAACAACCATAAAATAATTTCCTTGATAGTGTAAAATCTATATGATCCCATCAATCTTCTTTTTGCTAGATTGGACTGTTGTAAGGCCTTGTCTGTTGATAATCCTTGATCATTTTCACATCCACATCCTTATCCTAATCCTAGTCTCTCATCCAAGTACATAAATTTATTGAAACCATTATTCAATCCTCATCATCATCACTATTATATACCTAATCCATGGCTATTCTTAGTCCATAATCAAATCTTAATCCCACCCATCATCTAATCATTCATCCCATCATTAGAAAAGACAATGTGACACTACATGTAGATACTTATGTGTGTAACTTTTTTCTCTATTTGTCTTGTTTTTATCATGTAAATATTTGATTATCTTAGTCTTTTTGCCTTGGGTAATGAAAAAGGATACTAGAGATCACCAAAGCTCTCATAATGCTTATACATGCCCTCAATGGTGCAGATTTCACTACTTACCCATGCACTTTGGCACAACATCCTATTGGTTATGTATATATCATGGGTAACACTACCAAGTGTCATATTTAATGTATTACTTAGACTATGATGAGGTTTATGACGTTTTTGATGGATTGATTATCTACACCTTTATCTTTTCTCTAATCATCTAACCTTCCTTATTCCCATCACTAATCTAATCCTGTCACCTCATCCAATATTTTATCCATTAATCACTTACATCATCTTCTAATAACTAATTATATTCATCATTATATTTTATCCTTTAATCAAAACTACATTATCTTGAGTTCCTTTTAGGACTATGTAAGAAAAACTCAATGATTTTTTAGTGCCTAAGGGTAGCTCAGCCACTATCTCCTCTTTCCTCATCATCCATCATTACATCTCTCTCATATTTCATCATCCTCAATTCTTACATCAATCCAATATTTGAGATATGATATCAATCATTAATAAATCAATATATTTATCAATCACCATCCTCACAATCATCTCCTTAATCTTTTCATCAACCACCCACACCTATTGATTGGGCTCGATAAATCACAACTTCCATATTTTCTTCCATAAATCATTAATTTTTCAATAAATTATCACTCCCTTGCATGTCTTTGATCATCATTAATCAAATTATGGCTCATTTATTAGATGTAATTCAATCATATCTTTTAGTCACTTGATCATATAATTTATTCTCTATCGTCACCTTCATCATATTGATCGATTTATCTTTGACCTATACCCATCATTAATCTTATAAAATCATCATCTTATCCTAGCCTATATCTCTCCCTTGCATGTGTCCTTTCTTTGGATTTGTTTAAATATTATAGTTTTTTAATCTTATCATCATAATGTTATGGTTGATTCACCCTTGGGATGTGTCAACAACTATGACACCCATCATCTCTACTCCCTATGCATGTGTCTTTGCCAGGGTAATCATCAATTTTTAGCTCAATGATCAATTAAAATATTTTTTATTCATCATATATCTCACATATCACATCCCATATCCTCATATATCCATCACATCCCACCCATCATCTCTTCTTTCAAGTGGCCATCTATCTCATTCTTCCCTGCATGTCCCCTCAAGGGGGCATCATATACCCTAACATCATCTACTAACATTCATCTATGACATGATTTTTATTTGAAATACCATTACTCTTTTCACTTAATTTCACTCACAATGCCTTTTCAAAGAGGAAAAAAATGTATGCATCTAAATTTGATTGCCTACATTATTGTCACTAATATTTCTATTAATCAACACTAATTTCATCTAATCTAATTTATCCTGCTAATATCACCCTTCCCTAGTCATTTATCTAATATCCCCCTTCAATATTATTCATCATATATTAACCTTATTCATCCCCACCCATCAATTAATTTATCTTAAGTCCCTATTATTCTATTGTAATCCTACTTACCTATTATTTGGGAATTTTAAATTCCTAATGTCCCACCTGCTATCATATCCCTAAGCTCTCCTACACCAATAAATTATTTATAAACCCCTAAAACACCTATATAATCCACCCATAATCATGTTTAACCCTCACAAAGATATTTTAGAGATGTTGACCTCTAAATCCTTCTCTCCTCTAGAATCCTCCAAGAAATTTTAATTTCTTTGGATAATTCTCCACCATTGATCTCATTCAACCAACTTCAAATATCATCCATAGATCTCTCACTCTAAAATATATTAAATATCTCATTTCCTTCATTGAGGCCATCTCCAAATTCTATAAAAAATCCATGTCAAACTAATCAGTAATCTTATGAGTTCATAATCAAGCATCCATCATCCTTGATCAAACATCCATGTCAAAAATTTGAGTCAATATAATCCATATCCCAATCCTCGTATTTTTATTTTTTATCCATTTGATCATGGTTATAATAATTTAGCTTTAGTATTTAGGTGTAGGATTGAATTGTTCATTTATCCAATTACATTTACGTCCTAATGGCCCTAGATCTTAACTAGGTAGTTGGAAATTTTGGACTTTTGACTAAGTTGTGTAATCAATTCCTTTTGTGTTCAATTTTCCATCTAAAAATTCCACATGGTTATATTATCATTTGAATTATTAATATGAATAACTGGTTGATCCTAAAGTTGTGATGCTTAATGAGACTTCTTGACCTCTACATTCTGATTTTTCTAAGGTATAGGTGTAGCAAGCTAATTTTTTAAATTATTGTGAACATTTGGAGGTGTATTTAAAGCATGAAAAAACTCCTTAATCTCTTAAATGTCTCTCTTTTTATCTTTAGTCATAGCTACAGCTAGATTGTTTGAGTCACTAGAATCACCAACTTAATTCAATGTCACATGATCATCTAGCTACCAGTTAATAAAATTATAATATAGCCACCCTTGTCCATGACTCGTGTATTATTGTTGTGCCATACCTTTATTATGTTGACTCTCTTTAAAAAAATACTCATCTTGAGCCATTTGAGGAATCACTATGGATTAGTTGACCAATTCTTTATTTTTTATGTCATTCTAATTTGAGGGTTGCCAACTTGAATCTAAATCATGTTATTCTGAGTAAGCATAAGAAAAATAGACTTAGAATATCATGGAACATTTAGATCAATAGTTGCATATGGTTTGGCTTAAGTGATAGATCTTTGAGCTTAATAAGATGGTATTTTTTCTCTAAAGACTTTATAGGGTGGCATATTATCTTTGAAAGGTTTATAAGTAGATTGATTAGGCACTAGGTAAGGCCTATTTACTTGGTATTTCTACCTCTTTAGTTGGACAATCTCATTCCCAAAAGACTGCAACATTCATTTTATCTGTCTAATTTTAGATGATTAGTCACGAGGGGTTGAAACTTGTGCCTAGGGGATAGAAGAAGAGCCATAAGAGTAGCTTGAGGGACTGGTATGGGATGTGTTTTAGGTAATGAATCATAGGAGTCCTAGGTGCCAACTTTATAGCTTATATCAAACTGTTCTCGGCTCTTATTATAACTTCATATGCATCAAGAAAAGTGGTACCACCCATTAAATGTATCATGACACTAATGTTAGAATTGAAGGATCTTAGATAATACAAGAAGGCATACTCTAGGGATGGCCTAACCAATAAAGGTATCCTAGTCCATGTTTTCTAGAATATGAGTTAAATTTAGTCACAAACTCATGAGGATCCCTCTTTATGGTGGATATTTGCTCAACCAAAGATAGGTGATTATATTTATCCTCAAATGGCTTGATTAAGGCTTCACCTAAGTCATATCAAGAAGAAATGGAGTTCATTGGGAGGTTTGTATACCACTACAGTGCTTTTCCTTTGAAGGAAGCAACAAGTAGTCTAATATCCATGTTCTCTTAAACAACATTATAGACTAAAAAGGGGTTGGAAATATCCTTGATGTGCTAAATAGGATTTGTTTGATATTATATTAATAATAATGGGATTATTTTAAGAAATGACACTGGTATATCATCAAACTAAATAAGATTCAGTGGACTACCTTTGTTAAATGAGATAAACACTTGGTTTCTGATGGCCATTTGGATAGTGAGAATTTTACTAATTAGAATAATAGGCTGATTAGGGGATATAAATTTATTTATAGTATAGGGGTTTATCTTATTAAATATTTCTCTTTTTTAAGAAGTAGAAATAAACTCAATGAATTCAAGAGGAATACCTTTACTGGATGATCTTGTGGTAACCTTTGGCATAATAGTGTTGCTTGTCTATAGTTAAGAACTTTGAAACTTGAAGGATTCCTTTGGTTCTAATGATGATGAGTGTCATCTTATAATAAAATTACTTGACCTCATCTCCAAAATTTATCTATTCCAAGGAAAATTCATCACACCAATTATGCCAAAAACATTTTTCAATCAGGAGTGTGCCCTTGAGAAAAGTTGTGTTATTTCTCACTCCTACTAAAACATAGAATCTATCCCAAGTGTGGGTGACTTTGGAAGGGAGAGAATCTATATATAGGGTTGGTACCCTTGTTTCTCTCATTAAAACCTATTATTAAACCTACTATTTATTGATTATGGCAATGAAAAGGGTGAAAAACACACTATTTGTAATGGAATTGTAAGGAAACTAGAAATGACGGTTATGCACCAATATTGTATAACCAATTAAACTTTGAATGGACACTCTTATGAACTGGAGAATCTTGCACACATTCTCTACACTCTAGGAATGACTTCTATAATAGTTCTTCGAATGGACTTAACAAACTCAATTTTTGCAAGAAATGTAAAGGAATTTAATTCACATCCAATGCTTATATTAGAGTTTATATTGACAGTTAATATGACCTATAGAACATCAAATATCTTTATTGAAGGTATAAAAACTATATGATATCATAGGAAAATAAATGATTCACTATGTTATAGCAATGGAAAACATTTACACTTCACCCAAAAAACTTGAAAATGGAGGAATAAAAGCTTCTTATTTCTCTCAAAAGGTGAGTACAAAATTTTTCAAATTTTTATCAAAACCAAAAGTAAGGACTGATGATTAACATTCTATAAATTGAGTACAAATAAAAAATAAAATGATGGGAAACAAAGCAACCCCAAAATAGGGGTCTTCAAACTTGGTCTCCTTCTTCCTTAGGTGCTACATAGTACCTTTTCAAAATTCAATATCCTTATGGGGTTTAGGAGAGAGAGTTGTAGGAGTTTAGGAGTCTTGAACATATCCTTGATTGACTCCCTATATACTAGGTTTTATGTCTTTATTAAAGAATTAGTCTTCCCCTTGAAAATAAGAATTTAATTCCTCATTTACTCTTTATTAAAAGATTCTTATATGACATTAATGATGTCTTTATATGATTTATGTGTTGTTATAAACTCTTTTAGTATTTTTTTGACTTCTTCCATGACTTAGGCATTAGAAGGATAGAAATTTTTTTGGAGACTTAAAAACTTTACAAACCTTTACAACTCATTCTAAATTATAAATTAATTGTTCTAATCTTATAAGTGGTGAAGATAAGGTGTATTAGACTTTTTAACATTTTTTATAATCCCTATATAATTATTTAGTGCTTTGACCCCTGGAATTGCCCATTCTTTAACATGGCATACATGAGAAAAGTGGATTTTGTCTTCAAGACTACAAATTTCTTCCATGGATGGTCTCTCAACAGCGTACCAGACTTTTAAAAAGACATTTTAATCCATTAATCACTCAAAAAGGCTTGGCTTTTTACTAAACCTTGAATTTATTATCAAATCCTTATAGCCCTCCAAATAGGTAAAGATCCTTATCTGGAAGAATCTAGAGATGACTATGGAAAAATAATCATAATTTTAGAAACCATATATCCCCATATAGTTCCACAAAAAATTTGGTGATCTTATTATTAGTATAAGTGTACTTTCTAGTTCATTCTCTCTCCCATATTAGGCCTAATTAGCCCTCTTAGGCTTAAAAATTAAAAATATAGCTCCTAAGAGCTCCCACACATGTTAAATAACCAAAAAAGTGTGTTATTTACTTTTACTAAGCTTCAATAAATATCCATGTTAATTTTTTGGTCCTAAGACCCTATGGAATTATGCAAAACATGAAATCACCTTGCTACTTAGTCTTATCTTGATCCTATTCGAGATTGCCTTGGAAAATGGATCTAATTTGATCACCTCCAAAATCTCCCATGAAAATTTTTATACTTTAATGGATATGAAAACTCCAAAATGACCTCATCCAATTATTTGGAAGTTTTCCCCTTCTTTGAACACCTAAAAATTACCAAAAACATGCAAAAATAGGGCATTTATGGAAATACATACAAGTGATGTCAGTATCAATGTACAAGTTCAGAACCTCGTTATAGTTATTAATAACGTACAAGAGTTTTTAGGAGTAAAATATGTCATTACATATGCATTTTAGGTCTTTTTTCCATGATTGGTCATAAATAAAAAATGTCTAACTGACCTCCTTCCACTTGTAAAACCTTTTTTACTTACATCCTCAACTATTAAAAATGGTTCATCTCCACACAAAAAGTGTGAGAGATGGTACGATTATGTAAAGTTGTTCCTCAAATGGCTTGTTTAGTGTTTCTAAAGCTTAAGAGAGGTCAAATATGAGTTATAGGTATTAGAAGTCATTCCCAATATTGGGAGGAGTTGATAAACCTTAAAAAAAAATACCCTCCATGATTCTAAATTCTTTTTTACCCCACTATATGGTCATGGTTTACTGGTCATGGTATTTGGGGTTTAGGCTTGTCTCCTTCTTGATATCCCTAAGGGCACTTGGATTCAAACCTGAGTGTTTATATCTCCTAAGAGTATATGGAGACATTTACTATTAATTTTCACTACCTCAAGACTCTCCATGAAGTTTTAAAGGCTTACTTTGTGCTTAGACCTCAAACATGCCCCTTGGTCTCAAGACTACCCCTTACTAAAAGAGAGAGCCAAGTCTGAGATAAACAGTGTGTATGTCCCCTATTTTTATTAAATTTTAATTTTCCATGGATGCATTATTAAAGTCATTATAACCATATGTACCAAATTTTAAATCCTAATCATGTCTATAGAGCTCTCAAAATAATAAATTCTCCCATGACTAACTAGGTTTACTAAATATGTTAAGGCAAAAAAAGTCATCTTGGATTTAATAATTTAAAACTCACTTAATTAACTATAAATATCTCTAAAACATGTCTTAAATGATCCATAATGATTCTCTATAAGCCTCTATATCTCATTAAGGTTCAAAACACCGAGTTTCCCCATTGAGGATTTGTATGCAAACAAGCATTATTGACCTTGGAGGTCAGTAAAAAGAGTGTTCTCTCTTTTTTCACTATATCAAACTTAATTGAATCCTTCATGGAGATCACTTATATCCCTCTTTTCTAATATATAATCCATCTCAAGTGAGAAAACTATTTCACACTAAAACCTATGAATGAGTATACATGGTTATTAGTCTTTATGGCATGGATTGTGTTTTATGACCTATTAAGATATATTCATGGCATGGAATCCACTCATACTATAAAATCTCAAAACTATTAAACCTCATCTTTATAGCTCATGCCTGACACAACTTTTTCTATGATCACTATCATAAACCTTTCCTACAATCTCTTTCATGTTCTTTGTTGTATGTAGGTTGATTTGAGTATGCATTGAGTTTTGAGTCCAGTTTGCTTAGTTATTTTAATCTTCCTTTGCTCTCAACATGACCATATGACCTCCTAGTTTATCTAAAGTACACCTTAGTGTCTTCCAATAATCTCTAATTTCTATTTAAGCTTAAGGTTTGCATATCTTCTCTCAACCTATAGGTGACTATTTACAACAATCTTGACTATGTTAGGGGTTTTAAGATCTCATATCTTCATATTATGATCCCCTCACTAAATTTCACTAGTGATTGAACTTGTGTGAGGCCTTCTATTATGTTTAAATCAACCTTTAATATCTCTGATCATTATTAATTGAGATTAGAGACTAAGTTCACCCCTCAAATAGGCCTTTAGCTTACCTATTATAACACTTGATTGTATTAGGTGTTTCAAGATTAATTGTTTCACATAATTAACTTCATCACTAGTTCAAGAATTTATTTATAATCTCAAATCATTCCAAACACCTTTCAACACTAACTTGGCTTCCTTTAGCTCTAATAATGAACTGACCCTCATTAGCCACCTACAGGCACTTTTAGAAGCTATTGATTGTGCATTGGTTTTGAAACTAAAATCCTTTAAACAAGATAAAATTTGTGATGCCTCCTTATCATTCATAGATTGAAAATATTAAGATAATCATAGAGTCACCTTTAACTCTATTAACTCATAGAGCATATGACTAACTTTTTTAGGTAGAACATGATTATAGGTGGGTTTTTAATGCTTTTTATAAATTGAGAAGACTATCTATATTACCTGTGTATGCCCTTTAAGAGGAATCCCTCTTGAAGCTTCTTGATGATACTATATCAAACTCCTATCAAAATTCAATTAATGGTTGCAACACCTCATGAGATTCACCATGATATTATTTCAAGTCCTAAGTCCTTAACCTTAGTTGGACTCCAAAGCTATATTTAGGTGGATATTAGGTATTACATGACCTTGATAAGGTCATTGTCATGGATTAAGTACCCCTTTTATGCATTTTATACATCTTAGGAGGAGGTTTGAACTCCTACTTCCAATGCATTATGCTTGACTAAGTTTTGACATTAATGGTTGTAAGTATAATATTTCACTCAATGTATAGGTTAAGGTGTCAAAAGTCAATCCACTTACTTCCATGATGAAAAATTATATGATATCTATTACTCTCATCTGGAACTATTTGTGAGCCAAATCCTTGTCTCAATTACCCTCATATTTATGATGTATACTTGAATAAATATAGCCTAACATAAATGACTATTGTAGGTGGTCAATCCTCACTATGTACAAATTGAGGAGAGGTAAGAGGTTAGTTACAAGAGATAAAAGTGACTCAAAGACCTCAATTATCCTTACATGACCACAACTAGATTGAATAAGCATTAATTTTCCATGATGAGTTATGAGTAGTAATGCATATAAGAAATAACATGTTACCTTAAATAATGCTAACTTACCTTAAACTCTACTAAACTAAGTTCTAAGAATGTTTTCTTCATAGCTTTATTGAACCTTAAAGCTAAACTAAGCAATCACATCCCTTATAAGGAACTATATCACCTTGAGAACTCATTGAGAAACACTCATAGCACATTTATAAGGGTATAAATTCTTTTAGAAGGTATCTTAAGTTCAAAACATAGTAGCATAGAGTCCTTTAGTGATATTTTAGTCATTTGAGGCTCTAAACTAAATCTCTTGCTCCCAAGAGTGTTTTTAGTCACCGTGAAGGTCCTATGAGTAATCTCAAACAATATCATGACTTCAAAATGAACCTCTTCATCTTCATGAGTCCTCATAACTTCCATTACCTACCATGATATCCTTTTAGCCTTATTATTAGGCATACAACTAAGGTTTTGATCTCTTAAGAGAGCATGGTCCTTTGAACTCATATGGAATATCTTCCAGTGGAAATAGTCATACCTTATCATATTATATAATCCTCTCAAGATCATGACAGCCTCACTAATATGTTATTCACACACTATAAATCCCATTATAACTGAAACTATACCTTGTAGAAGGGCCAAATGACCAACCAAGGCATCTTAATAAAGATATTTCCAAGATTAAAGTACCTAAAAAAAATTTAGATGAAATAAATTTATTTTAATTGAAATGTGAGCTTATAAAATCCTAAAAACAACTATGTTCCATTGATATATCAAGGTTGCTTGAAAATTTCCAAATCTCAAGTTAAGGCAAGCAACCAATTTTTTGTCAAAAAGCCCCTTATCAAGGAAAATTAATTGATTATTCAAACATTAAAAATGTCTTATTTACATCTAAAATCATCCACTTAAAACCATTTTCCTCCATTGATCTCTGAAGTGAAGAAATGGATAAGCCTAGACCTTGTTTAGATGACTAGCTCATAGTGACCCCCTGACACTCTTACCAATTATTCATAAAGATGGATAGTAAATCTAAAAAATAATGCCACTAATTTTAAGTTAATTAAGGTCCCTATATATTTTTACTTGACTCTCTCTCACCTTCCTGTATCTATCAAAAAATGATAACCCTTCTAGATCTTGAAGAACTATATAGATGGCCTGAAAATAAGCCTTTTGGCATTAAAATTGACTGAATCACTTGAAAAATATGACAAAACTATTTTAATATTGATCCATTATACTTTTCATGCCTAAATGATTACATCATGTTCTTATTCTGACATTACATTATCATTATCATTCAAAAACCTGCCCTAAAAGCCATAAATGACCCAAAATGCAGTGCATTGGGTCATGAGGTTATTCAAACACATTTCCAAGTTGTTATATAAATTATAAAGTATTATATTACTTTGAAACAATACATGAGGCCTCTTATTATGTTATGGGCTAATTTCAATTCTTGACACAACCTGAAACTAGTCACAAAGGTGGCTAGACAAGGAAACAACCATGGTGACCAAAACTGTAATTTCATCAAATCTACCCTAAAATATACTAATCAAGGATTTGGATGACTACTCCAAAGACATTATAATACCAAAATAACAATTAATATGGAAAATAACCTGACAATTAAAGTTTTTAATGATAAGGGTGATAGTTTGACCTCTGAGGTCAAACTTGTCAACAATAAGTTTAAATCATTTGATGAGATAATTCATACAGTTAAAGAATGTGAGTTCAGATTGATTACATTGAACAAGATAAATTATAGATCTAATGTTACTTATACATCTACTATCAAGTTTCAAGGCAAGCCTAATTACAAGGTCAAACCTAATTAGGGAAGAAATAAGGCTAAATTTATAGTTAATTTTATATCTTGACCACAACAGCTACAATTACAAGCTCCAAAAAGGAGGAAATTTTCAAGGCTACCTTCACCTCTTAATGTGTTATTTCAAAATATTATGGGATGTAGTCTTATTACGCTTATTCCACCATATTAATTAGATCCATCTAGACCTGTTCCTAAAACTTTTGATGCAAATGCATTTAGTGATTATCCTAGATGTGTGGGACATTCCACTAGTAGATGTATTAATCACAATAATAAAATAAAATATCTCATTAATGGAAATATTATTGATATTATTACACCTATTAAATATGCTAATACATAATAAAATTATATGTAAAGATAAAAATGTATCAATATCTATTTCCTAATCATGGGGAATAAGATATTAAAAAAATAGATAATGTGTTAATCATTAGAAAATTCTAATAAACATGCATTAATCATTAGATAATGTCTTGGTATGAAACCCATCCATAGTGTTATGATAGATAATGGGTCAAGTGAAAATGTGTTAACTATAACACTTATAAATTTTATTGGCTATATAAAAATCAATATGAAGTATACATCTAGAGTTTTGAAGTAATTTAATGACCACACAAAAGGTACTCATGGATACATATTTTTCCATTATAATTGGGACCTCTCATATTGCATACTTATTTCTTAGTGCTACCAAACATAGGTGTCTTTGATATTTTACTGAGAAGATATTGGTTACAAAGAACTAGAGCATTTACTTCTATATTTTAAAAATGTATAAAGTATATTCATGTTAATCAATTAGTTAAAATTCTAGGTATTAAATATGAATATCCATTGGTACCTATGGAATCTCCTATTATTCCATAACATTTGGTTGTTATAGTTATTGCTTAAATTGGTAATGAGATAGTTTATACTACTATTCAAATTAATGATTCACATTCAAAGAGGCATGCTTCACACTCAATTTTTACATTCATACATGATCGTGATCATATTTTTATTTATTCACCTACTAATAAAAATCATGATATTTCAGTTTTTACATATATTATTAATAATAACATGATTACACATGAATGTATTCATTTAGCATATGAAATCAAGATATCTACTTCTACAAAACTACACATAATTTAAAAATATCCTACTATTGTCACTTGGATTTTCACCCTTTGAGGAGATGACAAGGCTCCCCTCATCCAATTTTCATAATGGAATCACCTCTAGGATTTTTGGTATCCAAGGAATGAGGTGAGTCTCTAGATAGGGCTATCTCCCTTGATGTACCACTTGAATAATAATAATAATAATAATAATAATAATAATAATAATAATAATAATAATAATTTGGGGAATGAAAAGGGTGAGAGATAACTGAAAGTAAATATAAACTAAGGAGGTGATACACCAAATAAATTTGATGACTTATAACCAATTGCATCCTACACTTAAGACCAAAAGACAAACCAAACTTAAACTCCTTCAATCTTCATCTTCTCAAATCAATGTTGCATTGTGAGGTCATGTATGGATGTGTAAAGCTAAGAGGACCAGACAATAGGCCTTGAATGGCACTAATGAAAATACTAACTCACTCAAAATTTTACATCTCCTAAAACACTTCACATACCCTAAAAAAATATGCTTTCCAACTACAAATAAGGTGAAATAATGAGACCACATGCTAGGAATCCATAGTCTTCACTAAACAAGATTCATCATCCATGTATAACACACTTGTAAACAATCATGAATATGTAACACATTCATTTTTTTGATCAAAATGTGTACAAATGAGAAGGGCTTCACCATACTTAGGTGGATCATAGAATATAATGCCAAAATGGCCATCTCTTATAGAATTTGAGAGAGAGAGAGAGAGAGAGAGAGAGAGAGAGAGAGAGAGAGAGAGAGAGAGAGAGAGAGAGAGAGAGAGAGAGAGAGAGAGAGAGAGAGAGAGAAGTCCAATGGTCACAATGACACTTGTCAATTTGAAAATAATATTTATCCATACATGTGAAGAGGATATGGGTCTAACCATGTAATTTCATGAGAAACAAGTGAAAATCCAAGTCATCAAAGTTATGAAAAGTGGCCTAAAATTCCTTTTCTTGCACATAAAATTACCTTCATGATTAGGAATATTTGAGTGACTTTTCACTTATCAAGGGTAGGTAAAATGATTGGAATTGAAGGGGAGGCTCTCATACATGCCTCTATATTCATTTTTTACATGCCTAGTCTTCTAAAATCATCTGGAAGAGATCCATCATCACCTGCACTCTAGGAAGCCTCCTTCTCATGCACCTAACATACTTTTCTTCAAATTTGGCATCATTTTCCCATGAAAATACATAAAATGTATAAATTGAAATATTTAAAGACACTCCATGGCCTTGGAATCATCAGGGACACCTTAAAATCACTATACTTGAAGATTTCTTCCCTTCTCTCTAGCTTGCCTAATATGCCAGATTTGACTACCTAAAAGTAAGGGCCTAGTTAAAACACTTAGGATATTTTTCATGGCATGAAATTAATATTAATATCTATTATAAGTATCAATATTTCTCACAAAAATTGTTTCATCTCCTAAATCCTATTTTATCCTACACAACACACAAAATAGTGAGAAAAAGCATGTTTCTACCCCCATCCATACAATTATGTACAACTAAAAATGTGTGGAGAATGCTAGGGAGTTTTTTTACAAGTTAAAATATTTATTTTATTCAAAATATATCCTTATATTAGGTTTCCAACTCAATTTTATAAGACTGGTCTTTAGCAATGGTTTAGTAGGGTTTTAGGCTTGTTTTCACCCTTAAGCTTGTTTCATAAAAACATGAAGTTGGAGTTGCAAAAAACGTCAAAAAAATTGGTTTTAATAACCCTCATAGCTTCCCTAAACTTATCTTATCTCCATGCAAAGCCTCATGGGATATGTGAGCTTCTAAATATGGCCTATCGAGCTTATCTCCTTTGTTTCAATAGACCTAAGTTGTTCTTGAGCCAAAAATGCCTTATCCAAAGTTTCCTATGAAAATTGAGAGTTTTAAAACACTTGGAATGACGTTAACATCATGATAAAATTAACTAATGTCTCATTTCAAGTGTAAGTTAAATGACTCCTTGTTTGGGCATTTAGCCTAATTATTCCTGAGGAGGTTTGACTACAAACCTAATGGTCTGAAGTACCCTTTATGTTTTAAGCCATTATTTATTATCTATCCAAGTTTGTATGGGTGTTATTCAGCTTCAAAAACCTTATTTAAAGGTCCTATTAAGTTTTGGTCACTAATTTTCATCTGTTTCCCCAAGACTGTTAGTTTTAAGCATGAGGGGAGTGCCCTCTATTTGAGACAAAATAGAGGGCACTCCCCTACCTCTTCAAAAAAATTATTACTTGGAGATAATTATAAAGTATTTAACCTATTATAAATAAAGTTTTAATTCTTGATCTAATGATTTGACCCTAAAAATGCATGTAAATATGGGACAAACTTGTATAAGGGGCATTGTCTATAGGATTTATACTTTGGAATGAGTTTTGCATAATTGGATTCATATCCTTTGCTTAATATATACTTTAAATAGTTTTATTATAATATTATGGCTAACATGAATGTGATTTAGGACCTCGCATAACTTAAAACTCCATGTAGCTCCTTCAAAGACACTAACTAGTCAGACAGTGTCCTTTTCTGATTCTATGTCATACCTTTAGCCAATAGATGATCTTTGTAGGATACTTTAGTTCATTTGAAACTAATCCATGATGTGAAAATATCTCCCATTAATTCAAAACACTTTCATTCTACTTCAAACCATTTTTATTCTCCTAATCCTTTACATGACCTTCACACTTTCCTTAACAAACTCTGGTCTCTTCTTACCCTCATATGACTTTACCCTAATGTTTAGGGTTCTTGTATGTGATATTATCATAACTTAATCTTTGGATTATTTCATAATCCCTTCTTACATTCTCCCATAGTCACTTAGGTTTTTTTGATCCATTCTTCACTTCCATGTGCACTACCAATGTCGTCACTCTTCAAGATTGTTCATTTTCTACTACACATAATCCCTAATGGATGTAGGTGTACATAGGGGTGTAAAAGACCCATATAATCATAATTTTCATTTATAAGGATTTATGTAAGTCATTATATCTTTGATTGGGGTGTTAGTAGGTTTATTTTCTCATCACAACTCCTTACTAGCCCTTCATTTCACCAAAATTGAGCTTTCTTTGTGAGGAGTAAGACACCCTTGTTCTATACTACCTATGGGTGCATTTGGTATGTTCTAGATTGAAAAAAAATTAATGACTATTTTTGGAACATTCCACTATCGTTTTCATTGCCTTTGGATTCATTGAGCATTTTTTTAAGCTTAGACTATCACTTAAGACCCTAATTCTTCTCACTATTTGACTATATCTCCTATTGTAGATGTATTATTCATACAAGGATACCTTGGAACACTCAAGGACTAAGAATCAACTCACAATAATGGTCTCCATGCCATTATGCTTACCATTAAATCTATGAAGCTAAATTATCCATGACTATGTGTTTTTTTACTATCTAGTTTGAAAAGGTCATTTGCATTTTGGAAACATCAAACCCTACAGATTTTATTGATTGCTCTTAGTCATTTATTAGGAAACTTTGGGGTCTTTACAACTATTTTCCCTTAAATCTCTTCCTTCCACCCTTTTCAAGGTGATATACCTATGTATGGGCTACATGGTATACCAATTTAGGTGTTTGTATCACCTTGAAAGCATGCTATATGAAGTCCTTGAAATCTCTTAGACCTCTATTTAACACTTTTAGGGAGAAAACCCTTGAATGCTATAATTGAGTCCTCCAAGGTGCTTGAATCTTCCACTTTCACCATTAGCATCCCAAAAATGCTTGTCATGGTCCCCAACCTACTAGGATTCCAAAGTGAGTTTAATCACTTTATTCATGACTTATAAATGGCATCTTAATTCTCTTCATTACTACCTATAAATGCACATTTGGGTTGCATACATGCAGTGAACATAAATAAGGGAAATGTATCAAAGATTTTTCTTTCTTAGTCAATTGGCCTCTACTTAATATGTTTAAATGGAACACCAAGATTCTTTAAGGATCACAAAAACATCACACTTAATATTCAAGATTAAATGTGAAGGGAGGTTTATATAAATTTAGAAACATGATAATGAATCAAAAATACATATATGAAACCATGACCAAAACACAAAACTCTTGGAGATGATGAAAACTACCCAAAACTCATAAAACTATATCTTTGTGCTAATTGAGATTATTATCATGTCAAAACCAATCCAAACTTGAAACCAAACATGTTAAGGGTTAGATAAGGATGCTAAAATCCTTTATAAATAATCTCATCATCTGAATTGCTCAAACCAAGGCAAAACCTGAAGGGTGCATGGATGAGGAGGCAATTTTGGAGGCTAAATGTCAAATGGATGTTTCATAAATATCAGGACACCAATATTGAAGATACATATATGAATTTTAAGGTATCTAAGTTTAAAACAACCTCTCAAGATCATTCTACCTGAAATTGTTTCTATTGGTCGTACCAAGTAGAAACCTATAAGTCACTTATTCATGCCAAAAAGGATGAAAAAGAGATAGAACAGTTTTGGATTCAAATTGGCATTTCTAGATCAAAAAAATAATGTATATGAGCTTTAGGAAGATGAAGAGACAGTACATGGCATCCTCATATGTGGCATGCTTCCCAAGGAACCATACATGTGTCATTTTCTACCTTTTCTTTAGGAAAATTGACTTTCTTCTCATTAACCTACAACTTTTCATTTTTGTCAATTACTTAAGACCTTTTTGGACACATGGGGCATGAAATCACCCATTGAAACTTGAATACTTCCCAATAATCCCGTATAAAGTATTAAATACACTTATTTGACCCCTCAAAATGACTTCAAATGATAAATGGACCTAGAGAACTAATAACCAAAGTTTTAGATTAAGGTAAAAGTAGGTTTTGAAGGGACCCCAAAACCCCTTAACAGAGAAAGAAAGATGAAGCAATAATGCCCAGCAGGAAGAGCATTCCTAAAACTTACTAAAAATCAGCATCAAAATTAGGTTTTATAGGGACCTGAAACCACAGACTAAAACCATAAAAAAGATCACAAGTTTTACAGAGACCTAGAAACTCAAAATAATTATTAAAACTAAGAACCAAATTTTAGAACCAGTTATAACATCCAGTAGAAGGGACTAGAACAAAAATAATAGCATAAAAGAAGACCCTAGTCTTTTAATTCTAGGATCATCTTCACAACCTCATTTCCAATCGTTGCAGTATCCTGTATGGATATTGCAACCGAAGTAGCAGCTTCTTACAGGGCTTTCTTCCTCAAGCTCTGCCTGGTCCTCTTACTTGGCCCCTCCAAAGATTTTATTTCTTCATTAGCCCATTTTCCAAGGTTAGCTACAGCCACACATATGCTTGAAGTAACCTCCTCCATTTTCGTTCTACTTTTCGTAATGAGTCTTCTCAAATTATTCTCATAATCCTTAAGTTTAATTGGAATATCTCTCATTTGCATCTCCAAATTATTGATTTTGATCCTATCAGCTTCCTATTTATGTTGCATTATTTCTACTTTCTTCTTCAGCTCCATTATTTCCTTATACATCCACGAATCAACTTGGAGAATAGCATCAGCTTTGAATTTGGCCAAATTCATGAAGGAAAGCTTAGTGTCCCTCTACCAAGCGTCACAATTGTCATCTGCATTCTCCTATGGAGAGGACTCATCCTTGTCAATCTGATCCTCCCTTTCCATCATTTTCTCCTCTTTTGTCTCTGCAGGATCTTCATGTTGGATAGGATCATCCTTTTCTTGTTCCCTAATCTCCATAGCATGATTGGAAACCAGAACCATATGTTCCTTTTCTCTTATCAAAGCTGAATCATCAAGTAAAATATTTGTGTCTTTAACACTTCCCCCCAACACAGTCTGATTATCCTCATGATTAGAATTATTCTATATTGTATTGCCCTCAGTTTTATCCCCTTCATTTTCTTTCTCACTTTTTTCTTCATTTTCCTGATAACCTTCCAATTTTGAACTAAAATCCCCAGTTTCCGTCCCTTCCTCTTCCTCCAAAACATTCTTCTCAGAAATTTCTGTGCTTTCCCACTCAAATTCCTCTTCAACATTTTGTTTTTTAAAACTGGAGGGTTTTGGTTTTACTTTTTCCTTCCCCTTAACTTTTTCATTCTTTTTACACTATGAATCCTTATTTTTATCAAAATAAGGAGTTGAAGCTATGGCATTGTTTTTTCAAAATCCCTCTATGATAAGAATCAGTCCTTCATGTAAAATAGGGTGAGATTCTTTCTTTCTATGGGTAAACAGACTTTGAAGTAGCAAAAAATGCAAATAGAAAGGGAAGGAAATTATGTCTTTATGCCTAAAATGACTAAGAAAGACAAAATGAAATTTATGAACTCTTTTTCTCCTACCATCTAGGATGAAATACTCATGAATGCAGCATAATATATCTCTCCAAATTCCTTTTATCTGCTCCAAATCGAAGAAATCTCCATTCTTTTCCAATTGCTTCTCCTCTGCATCTGTCTTTAGAAATTTTTTGTAGGCCGCATTGGAGATACTAGTCTACTTAGAGAATTTAATACCACCCGTGGGAAGCCCTATAACCTCGACAATGAAATCCTCAGTAAGCTTCACCTATGGAGAGTTACTCTGTCATTAACCTAATTTTTGAAGAATGCTGTCATAATGTGGGGTTTAGATCCATGCAATCACTCCAGATAACTTACCACTTTTCTTTTCTAAAGAATCTTCCATACATCCTATCTATCCTTCCAGTCTTCACAATTTTTTGGCTCTTGCTTCCACGGTTCACCATTCATATTGCAAAACAAATAATATTCCAACAACACCCAAACACTGAAGGTAGAAAATGGACCCAATTGTTCCTTACATGAAATGGAAATCACCTATATGCTGACACATGTGAAATCCACATTACATTCTCATGAATGTACTTGTTCAGTGAAGGTAATCTGTCCACCATAAGGCCACTCCACTGAATCATTAAATTACTAATCTAGGTAGATCTTTCCCTCTTTAGAATGAATGGCATCATAATTAATAAGTGTTTTGAGATCAACGTGCTTATTTAATGCATCATGCCATCTCACCTTATGTCCCATTTGAATAGTCAGCAACCCCATTGGCTTCTTGATATGTATGGGATATGGCCACTTTTTCAAACTTTAGAATTAAAGCTTTAATTTCCATCACCGTAGCCTCAATAGTTCATGAAATTGAGTTTTTGTTATTTAGGATGTTTACAATATTCAAAGAATCACCTTCCAACCATAATTTGGAACATCCTAACTCAATAGCTAGTTTAATGGTGTAAAGGGCTATAGTAGCTTTAGCAATATGACTATTCGACTTACCAATTGGGATAGCAATAGCATCAATTACATTTCCTACATGATCTCTCAGTACTCCTCCACATCTCGCTCTTCCCGGATTCCCTTTAGCTTCTCCATCAAAATTTCCTTTGATCCATCCAGTAGGAGGGACATTCCATTTTACAATCAATCTTGGATTATCAATTTTCAAGTTAGGCCTTTTAGATTATAAGGGATTATCAAATTGAAAGGTTTGATCAAGATCCCTCTGTGATTTAAAATTCTTCTTAATAGCTCTAATAATATTATGACCAAGCACCCATCCTAGAAGTTCTTTACTTCTGAATATTCTATTGTTTCTTTCTTTCCATATACCCCACCATATATGAGGAAGTGTTATTTTCCAAAAAAAATGAACATTGAGATTCTTAGAGGGATAACACCAGCTTTTAAAAGATAGAACCACACTTTTTTGATGTACCCATGTTATACCCCAAAAATTAAGGATCTCAGTCCAAACTTGTTGAGTGTAGGAACAGTTCAAAAACATATGGTCTCTATCTTCAAATCCATTTTTGCATAAAATACACCTATTAACCACATTTATTCCTCTTTTCTACAAATTGTCAAGGGTCAGGATTTTATTTTGAAGCAGAGTCTAGAAGAAGATATTAATTTTAGGGATGAGCCCCTTCATCCAGGCTTGAGACCACAAAGGTTGATTACCCTTTTCCTTTGAAGTAAAGATATATAACCAAGGTTATTATAATGTCAATTAACACTAATTTACCTATGAAACACGTTATGACAATATATTATACCCATTTATATGCCTAAAAAAAAAAAAATTACTAGGGGTACCTTATTTTGACCTAAAAGTCAAAATTGGTCAACACCTACATAGGTATAGGATATGGCATCACCTCCTCTTATGCATGAGGATAAAGGTTTGGAAAATTTTATACATATTGATTTAAAAGGTTACTTGACAACATATGTATCTTCTTCATATTTATAAACTCATACATATGGCACTACTTCTATGGCACAAGAGATAGTTCCTTCTTCTCAATGAGTTGGCTACACATATGAGCATTGTATTGATGAGATCATTGGTTTGACATATTATGTCATTCCATCTTAATCTCATAGTTGGTCCCATTCCCTTGACTAAATTCCTTTCATAATCCATACTTGTGCATATCTTTTTTTCTCATCTTTTTTTTTGCTTTTTCTTCTCAACCTATTCAAACTTATTCTAGTTTTTTGGTTTACATCTTTCACTTTGGGGTCACTTTCTCCCTTGATTGCTCCAATCCATTCAAACAACCCAAGGCAACCATCATACTATGATTTCAAATTTACACATATTTCATGGTATCCCATACATTCTTTAAGATATCATATGTAATTTCATGCTTACGTTTACTTACCTTTACATATGTTCACATTGTTATGTTTGCCTTATATTCAAACACTACATCTCACATGTCTTCCTCCTTTCCATGCTTTGCTTTAGCACATTGTTGAGGGTTTTTCAAATCTTACCCTTCTTATTCTTTTACAACCCATGTTTATTTATTTTTATTTATATCTTTGCCAAATTTCATACATGATTCTTTCCTTTCAAATATGTAAAATATAAAAACATTTATATATGTTAAAAATAATAATAAAATCATGACATTCTATCAAAATAATAAATCAAGACATGTAGTCATATTTGTATGTTGTTGAATGTTTTTTCATTATGTAATATGATTTTATATTTCAATATATAGCATCTTATTTAAGGCATATTTCTTCTCAGAAGGTATTCTTAATGTGCAAAAAGACAAATTATATAGTGAAAAATAGTGTTCATACACAACAAAAACCACTCCGATCATAAATAGTTAAATATAATTAATCTAGAAAATGTCACAATATATAGATAATGTCATATTTCACACATGTCCCATACTTCACACCTATATATGTACATATTCCTTATTTATTTTGAATGGTAACCCAGTCATAAGGACTTCTAACTAGGGTTTTTTAAAGGGCCCATAGGAAAACTTTCTATTTAATATTTTGGTGAATATTGAAAAGTACATTTTGAATTCTTGGAAAAATAAAGGGAAATGTTTCATTATGAAGGATAACCTTAGGAATAACCAAACCACAACATCTAAGTGCCTTCATCTAAACCCTATGGGCAGTGTCCAAACTTAGTGGACATTATCTAGATCATATGGATGATGTCTAGAGTCTATGGAAGGTGTATAAACCCTGTGGATGACATCCAAACCTTATGAAATACATGTTATATATGTTAGAATACACATTCTAGATGATGATTTTAAAAATGTAAAAAAGGTCATCACACACACACACACACACACACACACACACACACACACACACACACACACACACACATCCTAAAATTGATTGCATGTATGGATTCTTCTCAAAAAATTTAGACAAGTTCAAAAACAATCATCTTGATTTGAATTTGTATCCAAAAGTTATGTTTATTTCAAGCTAGTTTCAAAGACTACATGATCCATATGGATGACTAGAGACTTTGGTCAGCCATCCAAAGCCTCTTATCAGCCATCTAGATCCTATGGTTAGCTATCTAGAGTGTGTAGTCTTTGGAACCAACTTGAAATGAGCATAACTTTTACATATGGATTTAGATCAAGATGATTTCTTTTTTGAAATTGTATAATTTTTTGAGAGGAATCTAAATATGCAATAAATTTTAAAATGAAATATATTTATGATGAAGTTTTTTAATTTTTTTAAAAAAATCTAGAGCATACAATCTAGCATTTAGATCATGTAGTCTAACATCTAGACCATGTAACCTAGTGTCTAGGGTATGTCCACATAAATTGGTGAAATTGAAAAAAATGTCCTTCTAGGCCATGTAAATTTATACTCATAATTATGGAATTAATTTTAAATGGTAGGTGAGATGAGCTATAAATATAATTTATAACCCAAAAATTTAGGCAACCCAGCCTTACTAGTCCCAAAAAATTACCAAATATAAATTTAGGAAAATGGAATATTTATGAATTAACAAAGATTCACCACTAAAAAAAAAATTCTTCTAGCATGAGTTTTTCACATAAAATATAATTCACACTCAAATATCAATAATTTTTAAATATAAATCATACCTTCACATGTTTTGATGTTAGACGAGCCTCTCACCCAACAACCTTGCTTAGTTGGGTGAATCATGTTGTTCTATATTAAGACCTTATAAGGTGTATCTACTCATAATCATTCCTTCTCTCTTCACATCTATCTTGGTAAAATTACTACATTATAAAATGAAACATAGATACATATTCCTTAATTATTCTCGATCCATATTTTATATGTTTTTGTTACAAGCTCATTTCAGTTTCATATAATGCTTTCAAAACTTGTTTGCCCATTGAATGTGGCCCTTAGCCTTATATGTTCAACATACACCTTGTTTGTCTAACATAACCATGACTTTGTGTGTATGGACTTCCTATCATTCTATGCCTTATGTGACATGTTCATGTCCCTTGTATCTAGCCTTTGGGATCTATATGTGAAATTTTATGAAATTTTTCTATACTCTTTGTGACATCTTACATGTCCCTTGTATGTTTCCTATAGGCTCTCTTGCATGAAAAATTGTGTGACTTTGTGTGCATAATTTCTCTCTAACTACTATGTTTCTATGATTATTATCATACAACACTATGTAAATAATTATCTATCTATGATACCATGATATATATCATGCAAAATATTATAAATGTTCTCTAATACTTCAAATTTTTAAATATATGCTTAAAATACATATTCAACTCTTACAAGTTATTTATAATGATTCATTTTTATTATTACATTGTTATATCAAACTTACATGATACAATAAAATATAAAAAATATTCTAATGCTTCAATGATTATATCTATATGATTTTAATATAAAATCAAATCTATGCAAATGACTATTGCATGTTTCATCTACCTTTCACAAATGATCTCACTTTTTATTTTTAGATAAGTTATTATAGGTGATATCCCTCACCTCAAAATGGGGAATAATAATGGACCACTTAAATTAATACATTTTAAATTTTGAAAACTTACAATGTGAAAAAATCAGAAATTTTAGATTATAGGGGAATTTAGTTGACCTATTTTCTCCACTTATGTAGTTACTTGTGCACACAAACACTTGTGTGAAGACAGTACAAGGATTCAAACATTTTTAAAAATAATCACATTCATCACTCTATTTATTATAAGGGGAATGATATAAATTCATGACCAATCTATTATTTTTTAAAAATAAAACTTCTATTGTTACAAGTATCAAGTAATTTTATAAACTTTTAGTTTGAATTTAGATTTTTCTACGTTAGTTTTATTCATCTTTATCCAAGTGCACCATATTTGTTCTTAGTGATACTCCACATCTCAGTTTTACTTTATAAATCCATATAATTATTCTTACCTCTTCTCACTCAATTTAACAAGTGAACTATCTAATATTTTATTGACACTCAGTGTTTTGGTTACACTTTAGCAAACCCCTTTGTTGGTTCCCATATCTTCACACAATTTAGAATATTCTGAGTGTTAGAGCATGTATATTTCTAACTCAAGAAACTACACTATTTATTCAAAATATGACTTGATCACTCTCAATTTAGCACTTATCTACATGCATCAATAATGGGCATGCACATCTCTATAACAAAAGTAGAGTGTATACACACTCAGGTATCACATTTCCTTTACTCTAGAAATTTATTTATCACTAGAATAAAGGAGGGCAAATGCAGACACTAAAATTAAATCAATAAATGCTTAACAATACTGGCCCTTCATATTTTTGCCTTGTTTGGTGAATTTTCCATTTTGATAACCATATTTCTATATGAGAACCTTCCAAGTTTATTAATTTATATGAACATATTTGAGACTTACTTCATTTATTCCTAAGCTTCACTTATTAGCATACACTTCACTATTAGTTTAATTTTAGAAGGTTATGTCTAATCTATAGAAATTATCACTAGGTGGATAAAGGCACATTGTGCACCTATCCAATATTGAAGACTTATCTCCTATGCTACAAAGACTATTTTTTAAAAAAATTGCATGCTTTTTAATGGCTCTCCTACATGATCCATAAGGTTAGTTATCACAAAAAATTTAAAAGTTATCCTATAAGAGAAAATCAAGTTTCTCACTTGTAATCCTCCTTCACCCCTCAAGTTACTCTCTACACTCTCTAGTAAAGGAAATTTCAAAATCACATATATATTTGGTAAAGATCTTTACTAAAGTTCTACTACAATAATATAGTCATTAGCCAAGTTAAAATTATTTACTTTTAGGTTGAGTCCATATTTTGTTAATCATTCTAATCAAGTTTTCTTGTTTTATTAATTACATTTATATGATCTTCCCTGTAGGGATAAATTCATTGGCTTGAGGTCCACATGGACTATGTGGGAAACACTCATTTAACAAAGGGTATTCTAATAATATCTTATCCATATCCCACTTCCCTAGTTTTCCCCCCATTTGTATTTGATCTTGTTTCTTCCATGTACATGCTAGGTTTTTTCTCTTGTAGGTTATTTCTAAGGAATATTAGAGAAAATATAGAAATATTTTACCTAATAATAGAGGTGAATATCCTCAACTTTAAGACTCCATGCATACTTGAGACATATAAAGTTGTAATCATGGGCAATAATGCATTGCGACCTTGTCTAGATACTATGCACTTATCCTAATATATAATGAAGTAAAGATTTTAATTGATAATGTTTTTGTAAGTCTTTTTTAGTATTTTTATACAACCATAGTCAATTAAATAATAATACATAAATCATAAAGTATTTCATAATGACATTTCTCTAAACCTAACCCTAGTTTCTATATTTAGCAATTTATAACTTCTATAAATTTTGTGTATCATTATATTTTATAGTAGGCTACCTTATTTATCTCTCTAATATTATATTTAAAGTTTAAAATAGTTTAGAGTTAATTAAATCACTAGTATTAATTCTAAGGGAATACAATTATATAGATAATCATGGTCAACCTTATGAAATAAATATGTAAAAATATGGGTGAGATAATATGTAACCAGGTTAGATGAATGTTTGGTTATATTATGAGAGATAAATTAAAGTATGTATAAACTATATAATTAATATAAATCCTTGAATATGGTTCAATGTCTTATATATTTATTATTTTATGTGATATATTATTTAGAATAGGGTTATGTATTTGTTTCTTAAATTTTGAATTTTAGTTAACTGATCTTACATTCATAGCATAAATATAATAATAAATATGTGAATAAGGTTCATTATTCTATTAAAAAATTCATTGATCATTTTTAGAAAGAAAACTATAATGACCTCAACTTAATGACTTTAGAAAGGAATTTTAAAAATGAGAAAAAATTGGTTCTATTTCTAATATTAAAGAAACTATTATGATTCTAGAATTGAGATAGTTAATAGGAAACATAACTATAATCATGATTCATTAACAAAATAAAATTATTTGAAAACTACGAATCAACAAATTCAATAAGAATCCTCTTCATTTTCTATCAGTACATTCATGGAGAGATATATTATATATTTTAGGGTGTGATATTGGTTTTTATCTCAATGGTAAGTGTGGACACTAAACTGTAATCATTAAGTGCTTGAAATGTTTAATATTGACATCTTTACCCTACTTCACCAATTCTCCATTATATTAACTTGTATTATAAATGGTAACATTTAATATCATATAAATTATATTATAAATAATCATAACATTATTTAGATATTCACATTTTACTCATAGGTTCCTATCATACCAGTTCTAATAGTCTATTTTTCTAGTATAGGACCATGCTAGGTCATGTAGGTCTATACTACAGCCATATCCACTATGGTGGCCTTATCCTTCATGCCCCAATCATAAATTTATAAATTTTAGATGTTTCATCTTATCCCAAATTCACTCTTATCACATTTGATTAGTTTAAATATTCAAAATATTCCTCTATATAAGCATATCAAGGCTTATCCAAACCCAACTAGTAATCACTTGAAAATTTTATTACACAATGACCAAAATAACACTATCTTTTTCACATTTTAAAAATCATGGGCCAAGTTTAAATATACTTATTTTAGATCAATGGAACTGATTTTCAATTAATTAAATCAATATATCTAGTTGAATTCATATAACAAAGTAAAGATTCACACATTCACTCTGAGAGGGAGAACTAAATCAGCCTTAGGCTCTTTTTCGAAAGGTAGCTAACACTCATATTATGCAAGGTTTTATAAGGGTTGCTTAGATATTTTCCTTACTCAATGCCACCCTTTTTATTTTATCTATATTGTGTTTATTATACAAGAGCTAGGGTTGTGTAATTTTCAACTCTATAGCATGGAAAGTAAGGACATATATAAAACTCATAAACCCTTTTATATAGATGCATGCACACAAATTATAAAATAAATTATACAGTCAACCAAGACATTGTTGTAGTTAAAAATAAGGCTATAATGTGTCTTTGTCCTCTTGGTGCCAACTTGTCCTAACATAGTTTGAATTTCAAATTTTGATTGTGACATAGTACATAGGTATTTTCATGTAGTTTCCATTCATAATCTACATGCATATTTAGCATAAAATTAGTTTAAGGGAGGTTTACACACTTGTTTTATTAATTTATTATTTTTAGCTAATTTCTAATTTTGTGTTTTACCTTCATATATGTATATTTATGTATATCTAAATTAGTTTTCAATAGTTTATTTATTTTTATCATTTTATTGTTAAATAAAAAAAACATTAAACATTCTAGTGAACTCATTATTTTTATAACACTAATTATTGTTTTCCTGATTTTTATCCAAGGATTTCATAAAAAATTATGTAAATTCCTAAGATTGGAATAAAATAGCCTTCCACTTTGGATATAAATCTGAGACTTCAACCCCATTAATATTTATCCTTGGAATTAATCTAACATTAAATAAATTATCTTGTAACCTTGGATAAATCTAACACTCAAGTTGTTTATTTTGAACTTGGGCTAAAATTCGTAGATCTCTATACACAAATATTTATATTTTATTTTCTATTTGTGATTTAACAATTTTGAGAATATTGATGTATTATTCCTAAATTAGTTAAGGGTCTGGAGTAGTAATATCAGTAAATAAATATGCAATAATTAATCTACTAATTTGTATAAATTTGATTGCAATTTTAACCTTTCTAAAAATAGTGATAATGGATATAAAATAATACTTAGCTAGAAACTAACTAAGACAGCTGAGATAAAGTCTAAAATTCATTGTGTAGGATTGGGACACTATGTCAAATCAAGATTTGGCTTTCATTTTATTATTAAATAAGAGCACTAAAATATGACAATAGTGGCATTAGCATTGTAGTCTACTTCTACTAATATTATCTAGGAGACCTGAGCTTTTTGGATTTTGTTCATTGTATTTGTGTGACCTTGCTTGTGAAGTTTCAACTATGGGATGTCAAAAAAAAATCCATATAGAGGTGATTTAGTCTTCAAACCCTAGACTCCATTATGCTTTGATAAAATTTGGAAAAGAGGGGGGGTTAGTGTATGTAAGATGCACTAAACGTGTATCCACACCCCTTATGTGGGAATGTTGCCTACATATCAATACTCTAAAGAGGGATCAAGCCATATGTAGTTCTCCAAATTAATGTGCTTTGTGAAATAGTGTGTATGAAGATGTAAATGCTAAAACTAGGTATGATTGAGGTCGCTACATATTGGTGTAAGGATTTCAAGAAGCTTGTAATAGTATTGATTGGTTGTAAGCAAAGAATAGTGAAGATTCCCTGAGTAGTCTTTCTTGTATTATTACTTAGTGATATTTGTCAATCCTATCCAAATGATCTTTGAATGGGATTTTATAAGGATTTAATGTGGTCACATTAGGACAACAAGGAGAAGGATGAGGAACTAGAAAGAACTATTTATTGGGGCTAAAAATTCACTTGGATAGGAGCACCAAAGTAATACACTAGTGGCAATGGAATTATAGTCCAAGTTGGGCATTATTTTCTTTAGCTGATGAGACTTAGGGGGATGGATTTTTCATGGAAAGATCAATCTAAATAAGATAAGGTTAGGTCTAGAAGGCTATGGATGACTTGGAATGAGTGAAAAGATGGCTATGAGGGTCATGAAAGCAAGCAAGAAAGAACTATGGGTTGGGTATCATTATCCACACTCAAGTTACCAATTTTCACATTTTATATGACTACATTCCCCCCCCCCCACTTTATTAAAGTAATGTAGCAAAGTGAAATACTAGTATAAAGGAAAAATAGAAATTGTACTTGAACTTACCTATAAGGATGAAGCTCATGAAACTATGTGATGTTAGGTGTGTGTAGAGAGAACATGCTATGAAGTGTGAATCTACAAGAGAAAATAGAGAGTAGATAAATTCTTACTAGATATGCTATATCTAAAATAATAACATACAAAGTTAGGTAAGAGAGAGAGGAAGAGAAAGAAATGAATACACCTCACCAGGTATGTGAACTAATACAAAACTTATTATGATGTTGAATGATGTTGAGTGATATTAGATGTGTGTTAAACTAAGAGTAATATCATGAACAGAGTTGAGTGCTCAATTCCATAGAAGTGGCTCTAGAATGCAAAGACTAGACCTTTGGCTCCATCATCACCCACTAAGTGAAGTTATGTGGTCATACATGTGTTGATTAATGTTTGAACTATGTGTCCAACCCCTTTGAATATGTGGTTCAAGAATAAAAAGGCTAGCTAGTCCTTTGGCTCCATCATTTCCCCATAAAGTGAATCTATGAATAAATATCGATATGAAATGTGTGTCATATGAAATGGATGCTAAATCCCATGAATTTACTATGATCTGATAATGTTTACATGGATATTTGAATGTATGTTATAAACTAGGCCACTTTTGGCCACTCCAAAAGGTGGAGATTAGGCTTGTATGAAAGCCACTCTAAAACTAGTAAAACTAAGCTTATATGAAAGTCACTCTAAAATGTGGAGGTTAGGCTTGTATGAAATCCACTCCAAAATTATGCCAACCACCTATAGATAGAATAAGGAATGTAACTATTGAGAATACTAGGGTAATATTAAACTCAAAAATAAAAGAAAAAATGTGTCATGCATATTGTCCCCAATCACTTGTGTCTAAAACATGGATTATAATCTAGAAGTTATACCAATTTCCATATCTAAAACTTGAAGGGAGAACCATCATGCCATGCATGATTCCCCCTATATCTAGATTCTATAATAAAAAGTGTATTGAAAACTACTAATTTTGAGCTGGTCTAACTATGTAAAATTGTAGTTAAACCTGCTTTTTTGAGTGCTTCTGAAAAGTCCAATTTTTTAATTGTTTAGATAAGAGCACAAAAATGGACACTAGAGGGCCCAATTTTTTATTCCAATCTTGGAACTATTGTCCTAGGATAAATCTAGTAACTATTCTAACATTTGTATTGTATGCCTAGTTTGTTCTATCTAGTTTGATGTTTGGTTGATGTTCTAGGTGTTATAAAAGCTAAAAATTTTATTGTTAGGAGATCTAATATCTATGAAAAAACCCCTATGTGTTGCCTCCTCTTATTAGGGTAGGAGAAAATACCCTATAATGACTTCCCTTAAAATAAATAGCCTTGTAAGTGTGTTATGCTACAAAGAAGCGTGATATAGCAATGATAATCGATAAGATATCTTAAGATATAGCATAGTTTGTAATGAGAAATTGTTAGATCAATAGGGGTATGCCTATATGGATATAATAGTGCAATAACATGTGCAATATGATGAACTAGAACTGAAAGTCCAATTAGTTTTTAGTTGTTAGTTGGCAAGGAAGGATGGAGCATGATATCCATCATGGCATCCAAGAAAGCAAGATAATACATGATGTAGATCATGGCATTGAAAAATAATGAGAATTAATTAAGAAAAAAGCATACAAAGAAAGAATCAATAATCATAAAATAATGGCCAAGGGGCCAAGAAAATAAGGGACATGGGCACATGTCACTCAAAATAGAAATTAAGCATACAAGGTATGTTCAAATGCCACATACACATACAATTGAAACAAGCAAGGTTGGCATGAAAGTCACAATAGCATAGAAGATTAAAATCATAGGAAATTGGAAAATTCCCTAAGTCACACGTAAGAATAGAAGTAAATGACATTATAAAATGTCCTAAGGCACATATAGGAGACAAAACTAGAATTGAGAAATGTAATCACATCTAACTATGTAAAGCAAGAAATAAAGCATGTAAAAACTAGAAATACAATCATATCTAACTAATGAAAGCAAGAATTTGAAAGTATTAAAGACATGTAATACAAGACTAGCTATATGCTAAGAAATACATAAGTGATATATACTAATGAAATATCGATAGAGTAATCTATGTAATCATAGTAAGTAATATACATCAACATGATAACTAGAGTGTGTGGTGTAGGAATGACATAACCCGGATGGTGTAGTCATGTAGAAGATGCCAGTAGTGGGTATGTATATTGATGTGTGTCTCGAATGTTGATTTAGGATGCCTCCTCAATGGGTACAGTGAAGCAATTAAGGATCTAGATGACATTGCACACACCCAAAGAAGATCAAGTGAAGCATGGTAATGTAGATAAATTGACAAATAATAGCATAAAATAGAAAATGTAAGTCCAGCATTATAGTAGAAATGTAAATCATGGATATTGCATGAAATCAAAATGTTTTTGGTGTTTTTGGATTATTTTAATGTTTTTATATTTTAAAATATTTTAATGTTTTTATATTTTAAAATATTTGAATGTTTTAAATTATTTTTGAATTTTTGATATTTTGTATTATCTTTCAATTTTTAATATTTGAGCTATGTACAATCAAACACAATAAGACTATGTACAAGTAATGTTGAGAAGAGATTATACTAACCTATGAGTCTCATGGGAGACTCCATATCATGGTGTCATGTATCAATGAGAGGAATTGTGTGTGATCATGAAGCATGATGAAAATGTTGAGATGGTGGTTTTGAAAATTATATATGTTTTAAATGCTCTAAAATCTCTAAATTAGAAACCAACTATGGGTTCCCCCTATATCTTTGAGAAGTGGATGCAATTTTAGGGCTTTTAAGGACCCATTTGGTTTTAGGAGAAGCTCTCTAAACATGAGCTTTGTGTGTAGATGTATGAGATCTTAATGATATTAACCTGGGTGTGAACACTATGGTGAGAAGCTTTCTAGAATCTTGAATCTATGAAGGTGTATGAACTCTTTATGCTAGTGATTGATGTCTCAATTGTTTCTAAATTATAAATAGAGCAAGAACTATAATTAGTGGTAAAATTGAAATAGGTGATTATGGAATAGTAGATGGCTCTAAAGTGGTTAGTGGTAACTCCTATGAAACTCCACCAACTGTAACAACCTAATTAGTGTGAATTAATTTCACATATCTATGAAGTGTATAAGGTACTAATCAAAGTTTTTGAATCCATGGTCAACCAAGTATCATATCAAAAACTCCTACACTAGGAACAATAGTGAATGGTGTGGCCATGTGTGTTGGACCAACCTGTAGAGGAAGTATAATCTCACCCGATGAACTCCATATGTGCCAACTGAATCTACTAATAACTATGTCCATTAGGGTAATATCTTTCTTTGAATATCCCAAATTGCAAAACAATATCATAGTGCACATTTTCACAGTATATCCATTATCTATGAGAACACTATGAATAGGATGATTATGAATGTAAGCTCCGATAAAGAGTGCATGATAATCTAAATCATCTTTGATGATCTCCTACTCTGAGAAGGAGATGGAAGGTCTAGTTATAAATTTGGTATTGTATACACCAATCATGTTACGTAAAGTATGTGTCTCAATTGAAGGTGCCCTGTATGTATCTAGTGGTAGATATACATGATATGCATGGTGAACCCCTAATGTATCCCTTGTCTCTTGTTTAAAATGTTGTAAAAATGGATCTAAGAAGATTTTTCAAAGCTTTATCCTATGTTTTATTTACTTGAGGAGGCTCAATTGAACTGCCAAGATCAATATGATTACCATCTATCAAATCATGTATCTTGTGTCTCAAACTAATGCATCTATTTGTTGTATGGCCTAGTGCCCTATAAAACTTGAAAAATGCATCTTGCTCATATCCCTATGGAAGATGATTTTTTGGGTCAACTTTATAAATAGGAGGGAGAGATATGATGTTATATTACAATAGTTTCTATAAAACTCTATCCAGATAAACTGGTAGATTGGTAAAGGTTCATTGAGGAGGTGCTAATAAAACCACATGCTGAGGGGGCTTAAAAGTTACATTAATTATTAGTTGATTATGACTCTTGTTATCATTGACCTTGACTTTGTATGGTACTTTTCTATTAATCTTGTTTGTTGTTTTTGGTGTGCTTATTTACTTTAGTTTACCCATTGAAATTAACTTGACTTCTCTTTCCTTTAGTGTGTGACATAATTCAGTGAAGGAAGAGAATATTTTGAACATAATTGATTCATGTAAAGTTGATAAGAGACTCTATTTGAAGAGATCTTGTAACTCTTGATCAGTCATGGGGATAGTTATCTTAGCCAAGATAGTCTTATATCAAATAACATAATCTATGAGATGCTCATTTGATCTTTGTTTCTATTATACAACTTGGGCATATGAAAACTTGTCACCAATGTTAATGTTGAAATGAGCTAGGAACATGTCAACTAAAGGATTGAATGCATTGACTGACTAAATTGGTAAAATTTAGAGCCATTGTAAATCATAATCCTTTAGGATCCATGAAAATATCTTGGTTATTAGCCAATCATTTGGCATCTAGTCCAAGCATGCTATGTGAAAGGCTCTCAAATGTGTCTCTAGATCACCCTTGCCATCATATAGAGTGAGCTTGGGTTGAATAAAACCTAGTGGCAAAGGTGTCAAAGCAATGTGACATGTCAAAGGTGTATGAAGTAAATAAAAAGAAACCAAAGCCGGTATAGGTCTAGAGGCACCTTGCTCAAGATGTATCACCTTGGATTGAAGAGATCTTATCTCTTGCACAAGGTCTACCACATCAAGAGACAAAAATGTACTAGCTTTAATTGGTGGTATAGAGGTAGGTTTGACTTCTATAAGAGGTTATTGAGACATATTTTATTTTGTAGTGTCATTTGAAACTAGTTGCTCTAAAAGGGAATGTAAAACTCAACTTGTTTAGCCTTTTTTATTTACATTATAGATTGTAAAATAAGAGTAAAATCTCAGGGTTGGTCCCTAAGTCCTTCTCAAAGACTTTTTTAGATCAAATATTTATTGAGGGAGACTTCATTATTAATAATTGGTGGAATTTGATCAAGAGTTTGATGTGGTGGATCATGAACATCATTGTTTGTATCATCATTATTATTCTCATACTATTGATCATCAAAACCATCCTCATTGAAATTGGTGTAATCTAGATGTGTAAGATCTATAGTAGGAGTCTAAGTTGGTTGTTTATCCATTATATATGGTTGAGTTGAAAGAATTTAGGTGAATTTAAGAGGGTTACCACTAAGTCTTGAACTTCATCTTGAAAGAAGAGATGTAGGATCTTAGGTAGCATAAGGAAAACAACTTGGATAATAGTAGAAAGATTAAATAGATATAATATAAACAAGGAACTAAAATATGTATTAAAAAGATATGAAGCTCACAAACATGTAAGGTGATACCTCAAGAAGCAATGGGACCTAGTATATGTAGGTAGGGTTTGAAAGATGATAATTTTGAAAATTACTATGAATTTTTTAAATTTAAAGTGAATTTATGAGTGAAATGTGCAAGTAAGAAATAAAGAATTTACTAAAAAATTGGTGATTTAAAGAGACCTAGAAGATGCAACTAGGGTTTTAAAAAATAAATATTTATAAAAATTACTATTGACTTTTTAAATTTAAGGTGAATTTCTAATTTTAATATGCTAGTGAAAAATTAGAAAATTATTGAAAAATTACTAAAAAAATATAGGGACCTGGTATGGGCAACTAAGGTTTGAAAGAAAATTATTTTAAAATTACTACAAAATTTTAAAATTTAATGCTAATTTCTGATTTTATTATGTAAAAAAATCAAAAATATATATGAAAAATTAATAAGAAATTTACCCTGGGGTTTCCAAGGTTTTTATGCATAAATGAAGTAAGTCAGGTTCACCAAATGATTTAACAATTTTTGGAATATTGGTGTATTATTCCTAATTTAGTTAAGGGTTTGGATTAGTTAAATTATTGAATAAATACGTAATAATTAAGATATTGATTTTTTTAAATTTGATTACGATTTTAACCTTTCTAAAAATAGTGATAAGTGATATAAAATAAGACTTAGTTGAAAACTGACTAAGAAAACTGAGATAGAGTCTAAAATTCACTGTGTAGAACTAGGACACTCAAAATTTTGGATTTTGCATTCATTTTATGGTTGGATAGAAGTATCAAAACAAGACACTAGTGGCATCAACACTATATTCCACTTCTATCATTGTTATCTAGGAAACTTGAGCTTTCTAGGTTTTGTTCACTATGTTTGTGTGACCCTACCTATGAAGTTTCAAATACCAGATGTCTATGAAACTCCCTATATAAATGATTTAGTCTTTAAACCCTATACTCCATCATGCTTTAACAAACTTTGGGAAAGAGGGGGGTTAGTGTGTCTAAGATACACTAAATGTGTATCCATGCCCCTTGTGTGGGTATGTTGCCTACATACCAATAATTTGAAGATGGATCAACCCATATGTAGTTCTCTCATTTGATGTGCTTTGTGAAATATTGTGTATGAAGATGAAAATAGTAAAATTAGGTGTGATTGAGGTGGTTAGGGACTAGTGTAAGGATTTGAATAAACTTTTAATAGTATTGGCTAGTTGTATGTAGAGAATAGGGAAGATTTCTTGAGTATTTTTACTTTTATTCTTTCTTGCTTAGTGATATTTTCCAACCCTCTCCAAATGATCTATTAATGTTATTTTATAGGGATATATTAGTCATGGGTTGAATGTGCTCAATTAGGCTGACAAGGAGAAGGATGAGGAACTAGAAGGAACTATCTATTGGGGATAAAAATGCACTTGGATAGGAGTGTTAAAGTAGGACACTAGTGGCACCAGTGTTGTAGTAAAAGTTAGGTGTTATTTTCCTTCATTGATGAGACTTGGGGGATGGATTTGTCATGGAAAGAGTAGTATGGTTGAGTTGGGATTATGTCTAGAAGGCTACAGATGTCTAGAAATTAGTGAAAAGATGCCTATGAGGGTCATGAAATAAAGTAAGAAGGACCTATGGGTTGGGTGTCATTAGCCACACCCAAGTTACAAATTTTCACATTTTATATGATTACAATTTTATTGTGATTTTTTTAGAAACTATGTTCTAAAAACTACTTAGTGACTAGCATTGTTGGCTATGTAGTGATATTTTTTACATGCATCATTATGTGAGAGTTTTACCCCAATACTCATCCACTGTACAACACTAATCATGGATATTATATCCACATATCTCATGGTATATCAAAAACACCTAGGTTCCCTTGTTTATACCATAATAATCCTTTTTTATCTATTTAATTTGTGGTGTGCCTAAGAGAATCATATAGCCTAGGAAAGTTACTATCATTATACTCTCAAAAATGGGGTTAGTGGGATATAATCATGGTTTCACCTCTATAGTTAGTGCTCTAAAACATTGAGACAACACTAATCAACAAATGAGAAAGTATAATTGAGTTCCCACATAATCATTCAAACCCTTCTCTAGATCACCCTTTGTACCTTGATTATTTCTTATATAATATTCATAATGGGATCAATTAGTGAATTTTTAGTTCATATAATCTATCGTAATATGTATCTCATTATTACATCATGTATTAGTATTCATCATGTTCTTAATTATGTTTTTACATGGATTCAATATAGAAACTATGTTCAAGCAACAAGAATAAGAAATTATCTTCATTATAATGAAGTTTTAAGGTAAAGAAAATACTATTTCATCTCTTCAAAAAGAATTATAAGATTTAAATAATAAATCTTTAGAAAAATATAATGAGATAGTATCATTCAATTAGACCAAGGGGTTCAAACACAATTATCTTATCAAGACATTATGACCCTCTGGGATTAAACTTACCAAGATTTGAGAAGGCTCAAAGTATAAAATAAGAAATTAAAGGTATATCTTGAAGATTCAAATAAACAATAAGAAAAATCATAACCTACCCTTAAAATAACTTGTGAATTAGGAAAAGAAATTATGGCATGTAACCGACCTTCATCTGTATACATTTTTTTATGAAAGAATAATTTCATAGGTGGAAGTTACTAATAATTTCTTATGCTCTAACACATGATGTCAAGGATAAGAATGATTTTATGAAGGTTTAAGTGAGAATTTACCCATAAAAACAAAACCTATTGTGTGAATGCTTTCTATGCCACTACCTTATAGGACATATCTATGGATTCATGATCAATATTTTTATAGAAGAATCCTACATCAATTCTTTCATTTCTACCTTAAGTAATCAAATTACATGGTATGAAAGGACTAATGATTATTTTCACAAAGCATGGAATATAGGTCTCTACATGAGATCCCAATACCCTGGTGGGGTAAAACTCATTTGACAATTTAGAACTTCTTTTTACAATACCATACATGAACATTGCCTACAAGCCTTATAGAAGATCATCTCAAAATTTGAAAGTTATGCCTAGAACTATTTTGAGTAAGCACTAGGAATATATAATAAATAGTGGGATACCCTAAACCTTCCTTTTAAAATAAGGGAAGTAATCTCCCCAACTAATCTTTAGCAGAGTCTTCAAAAGGATAGGGTTATTATTTTGATAATTTCACAAATCTGGCATATGAGACATAAACAATAGACTAGCATGAGGTATAGACCACTTCTCATTCTTAGTCCCATGTCCCCATGGCAAAATATAACACCTTAGTCTAGTGAGTAGTTTGAGTGATGGAGAGAACTTGTTTTTATAGATATGGGATTTATTCATCCAACTGAGGCAAATTGGAACATTCACTATGACATATATTATCTTAGTTAGAGATTGGAAATTAGAGTGTTATACCATAAGCAAGAAATATTGTAGCTTGCAAGAGGACTTTCAAGAAGTAAAGTGTGGAGGAAATGATCATTCCATTATATGGATCATTATATCCAATTAATAACCATGTTACCCCCTACTAATATCCCTTTTCTAAATAGATATGTTATGTATTTAGGGATAATTTCTAGTCTAATGTAGATAATGGTTACTTTTATATTGGTAAGCATGTGTGAGCTAATCTTATTTGTTTCTACCACTATGTTCTAACTCTTTACATGGTTAGCCCTCATTATTGCATGTACAAGCTATATAAACACATCATGATTAAATGTTGTGGTTTTTTAGTAAGTAATAAGATCCTTGAAGGCAAGTTTAGCACATGTGGGAACTATCTAGTAAAGCTCCAAATTCCAATAGTCAAGCTCTGAATTCCAATAGCCAAGCTATGAAGTACAATAGGTGAGTTTCAAAGTTTAGAAAATTAGTTCTAAATGAGTTATAGAGTTCAACAAGAAAGTTCCATTATCCTTCCTATCATGCACAGATATTTTCTAATGCATTTTGTTAATTATATAATATTATATATATCCTACATAGAGTGGTCATGACCTTTCCATGACACTCATGGGTCATTGACACACTTACCTTATATAGCATTCTACTTTTAGACATGATACTTATATTGATGTTTTATAAAGATCACCGCTATAGGTATTATAGGTTTTTTGGTTATATAATATGTTTTAACCATAAAGATATTGTAATCAGTTGGATTCATGCAAAAAATTACACCAAATTTTCCACCATTTCACCTTGAAACATGGGAGATGGTTGTAACCTCTTTTCTATTATATAAATATATTATATTGAAATAGTTAGTTTGTTAGTTTTATTTTGAACAATAGTTTTAGGAAAGTTTTATTAGAATAACATCTTTCTATTTTTTTTAGGGATAAGTTTAAGTAAAAATAATGTTAATAGAAGATAAGAGAAATTAATAAGAGATAATGTTTTTATAGATTGTAATATTTATTCTAGAATTAATGAAGTTTTGGATGTTCTTAAAAGAAAGAGTGGTTTAAATCTTATGGCAAGGGAGATAAAGGGCCCACCCACCCAAAGAGGTAGGATTCTTGTGTGTTATATTATTTAAGTTTATATTAACTATTATTTAATTCTTGTAAGAGTGTTTATATTGTAGTTATGGATTGTTTAACCTATAGGTATTTCTTCATGCATATTTATTTAAAGTTAATTTTCTAGTCTTTCATTTTCCAAAAATTATTTCATTTAAATCAATTTTAATTTAGCACAAGGATTAAAGAGTGTTTTCTTTGATAAGCAAAGTATGTTTTTAAACATTATTTTCTTTGACAGTAAAGAGTGTTTCTTTACAATCAAGAGTGTTTAATTTTCAACATTTTAATTTTGTAATGTGTGTTTCATTTAAAGTAACTAGATAGGTTTCAATTAAATATATATTAGATTAAATACTTCAACATTAGTTGGTCCATAAAATCCCTATAAATCATAACTATTAGCATTAGATTGTACATCTTATTGTATACAACCGTTGGACTTCAGCCCTAGTTGTAATGACATCAACTAAATGAGTTTATTAAATGAATGGGTTGATGACACCAATCATATGTAACATATGAATCCAACCAAGGATTCAATTCCTTAGATAGTCATAAAGTTATATATCATGCTTTACATATCTACTCTATAATATATGCACTGTATCACATTATACCAATCTCTATTCATTCATATTGAATAACAGTTGCATTTTTGTTAGTATAATACTTTTGTTTTATCTAAATTTATGTAATTTTTATTGTCCATGTATTTTTATCTCTAATGTATGGTTTTCCCCTATGTACATGGTCCTTGGTCCCCATATTATGCATCACATTAAGAAAAATAAAATTATATATTCCAATTCTAATTCTGTTGCATTCTAACAATCATAGGTTAAGTCTAAATATCTTTATTTTAGGTCAAGGGCACTCATTATTAAGCATTTAAATCAATCTATCTAGTTTCACTCATATATGAAATTTAATATTCACACACTCACTCTATGATAGAGAACTAAATCAACCTAAGGCCCTTTTAGGTTATGTAAGAAGATTTTAAATTACATGGGGTTTTTTTAGCGTAGCTCAACTATTTCCCTTACTTGATTCCCCCATTTACATTTGATATATATTTTTTTAATTATGAAAGAGATATGGTTTCTTGATTTTTAGGTATTCAACATGGTAAATAAGGATTTAAAAACCCTCATGGAAATACACATGCACCCAGATGATAAAATTAGTCATACAGTCAACTAGGATGTAACCACCATTAACAGATAAGGCCATAGTGTGTCCTTATCTTCCTAGCATGGCCTTGTCCCAAAATATTTTGAATCCATGATTTAAGTTGTGACATGGTACATAGGTCTTTTTAGTCAATTTCTAGTCACAATATACCTATATAGTTAGCAATAAATTAGTTAAAGGGAGGTTTTCACACTTGCCTTGTCAATTTACTAGTTTTAGCTAATTTTTAATTCTATAAATTCTATATTTTACATTTAGATATGTATATTTATGTAGATCTAAATCAATTTCAAATATTTTATTTTTATTAAAATTTTATTTTTAAATAAAAAATAACATTAAACAATAAGTATATTTTCAGATGAGTTTTGTTTCTTTGCAAGAAATCATTACAATGTATGGATAAAATAAAATTTTATAGATTTGTAATGTTTAGATAGAACCTATTAAATGGTTTCAAATTATTGTGTAAGAAAATCCCTTGATATTTAAATAACTAAATTCACCATTAAATACTACAATTCATTTGATGGTACATGTTAGTAGTAGCATAGGGCTATAAAATCATAAAATCTAATTATATGACACATGTATGACTTGCACTATCATGTACATTGTATATCATTTTATATGAATTTTTCACCTAAATACACATCAAGAGTTTATAAAATGTGAAGAGTCTCTCTTTTGTTTAAAGTGAAAGGCTAAATTTTGAAGCAAAATAGCCTTTGTAAGCTTTATATATAGTGCTCACTTGTATTGTAAAATGGTTAAGAAATATAAACATCAATATAGATATTTGATAATGGATCTTCTTTATGTATACACTTGTTCCTTTTTATAGTTATGCTCTACTTTCCTATAATATGTTAATCATTTGAATTACTATTTTTTTGGGGTAAATTAAGGTTGTGAATTATGTTAATTACTCTACAATATTGCACCTAGTTTAACTTTAATTTTTTGTAGAAGTTTCTTTGAATATATTTTATATTAAGCTTTCCATAAATAGTCCCAATTAGAATGAACTAATGGGTTTTTCAGGAACCCTTGCTAACAATGGTGTAATGAGCTTGGAATATTGAAACATGTTGAAATGGTTACCTAGATAAAGAGATTTGGAGTGATGGTTGGATGATAGAATTCACAATTTTATAGAAGAGGAGTAAAAAATGATAGGAAGATCTACAAAATAAGTTATAAGTGGGTATATACATAGTAAGATATATGAAATATTTTGGTATGAATTTCCTAGGTTGTAAGTTTCATGGCTATCAAGAATTGAATATTATTGATTCAAGTCGATAGAAATACAACACTTTATTTGGGTAGAGGAAAATTTAGAATAGATGTGAAATTTGAATACCAATTGGATGTGTGTAATAGGTCATTGGAGAAAGACTACCATTGATGGATATGTTATTGAATTTTTTTTGCAAAGGTATATTACACTTTAAACTACATAGGAATTTTTTGTAATAGGTATCTAGGGAAAATATCTAAAGTGAATATATATCATGCTTAAAATGTTGGTCATGGAAAATGCCATGGTGCCTATTCTGGATAACATGGAGTAGTCACTTTGGAAAATATGGGGATGTGTGTGATAATTAATTGCATGATGAATAAATGAGAATAAAAACTTGAACCTAAACCCAAAAGATGGAGGACATAGAGAAGCAAAACGAAAAGTGAATTTTGAGACCAGACCAAGGCCTATGATAATAGAAAAGATGGAATAAACATAATAATCCTAATGTACCTATGAGTAGGAGTGGAATACATATTTTACAAGTTAAAGAAGGAATAAGATCTCAAGGAAGACCTATAGATTATGGAGAGGAAGAAGATCAAGAAATGAGAGGGATTGAAATAAGAGAATTTGTAGATGAGAGTGCATAAATGGATATATATTAGAAAAGGGATAAGGAAGAGAGTGAAAAGAGAGAATAAGAGTACTTAGATCTGTTAGAAGGTATCTTCAGATCATAATTACAAGGGAGGATATTTTTTGGAGAAGAGAAGGAATATTATTTTTAGAAGTTGTGTTAATTCATAGGATTAAATTAGGTTCAATTTTAAATGAATCAAAAGTCATAGACATGGATCATTCATTTTAAGGGTACACATCTCCTATGCCTAATTTATTAACATAAATAATAATAAAAAGTGAACAATTTGGAAAAGATAGTACATGGTTAACTATTTTATAGATAAATTTTTAAAATATAGTGAATACACCAATAAAGTCTTAAACAAGAAGAAAATTATTGATGTTATATTTCATGTCATAGAAAATCCTAAGACATTGGCAAAGTCTAGTCCATAATAACCATTTATTTCAAGTGTGAACATAGGAATCATGAATCTCAATGCAGGTGTTTTTATCACTTTAGCACCATATGATGGGTTTATTGACCCTGAGGAATATCTATTAACTTTTGAAATGAAATGGTAGGTTAAAAATGTAAATATGGATGATGTAAATAAGTGTGATATAATAGGAGCCTTAATAGGAAGATCTCTAGAGTTCATACACAAAATGGATGCTACCAAAATGAGCTTTTAGGATTTCAAAGACTAGATGATAGTAGAATTTAAAATTAATAAATTTATGAGTCAAATAATACAATATTTGAAATAAATCCATCAAAAATATAGAGAGTTAGTATGAGACTATGATCATAGGTTCTCTAATGTAATGAATAGAGTAGATTTTATGTTTTAAGATACATATAATGATAAATTATTTTTAGATGATCTATGATCTTGAATTAGGTTTCTCATTACTCAAACCTATTTCACTTTCAAGGTGGATGCTAGAGCATCTTCACTCTAAGTACAACATATAAAAGACTAAGAGAGTTTACAATCTACTATGAAAAATGATGAAACTTTAGATGTTATTTTTTTCAAGATGGATGAGTTACATGAAATTAAAAGGCCCAAGCTAGGATTATGGTGTATATATGTAAAAAATATGGGAACCAAAGGAATGACTACCCAAAATTCAAAATAGAAATATGTGAGATTTGTCGAGTAGTAGGATATTCGAATATGAAAGGTCATCTCTTAAAATAGTATACCCAAAAATCACATAGTCTATTCTATAATTTTTGTAACACAATCATGATGATATAAATTGTAGATATATATAACAATTTAAGGATGATATCACCAATAGTGTCTTCAAAATAGTTATGCATCATATCCCCATTACGAAACCTAGGATTCCAAACCTAGATGTAGAAATGACCACTACAACATGGTATCAACCTTAGGGTTTAGTTAGATGAAAATCACATCCTCCATATTACTATACAATATGGACTCCATAATATCCCCAATATTAGTAGTCATATAACATTGTGTTTCCCTAAAAACATTCACTAATATAGACACCATATTCTTCACAAGGACCATATGGGGGATATGATAGTCAATACTAATATGGGTGGGATTCATTATAATGAGAGGGAGGATACTATGGTTGAGAATATAAAGGTTGGGGTTTTTTTTTAAAATGAGGGAAAACATGGAGGGTTCATGTTGGATATCAAAGGGTAAATCATAGACAAAATGAATGATAGGGGCATCAACTAATTGTATATTATCTATGAGGGAATACGACCACTTTACATGAAATTACCTACCCAATTCTTAGAGGTATATTTATTATTTCTATTATAAATTTATGGGACAACAACACACTAAAAAAATTCCATTATTAAACTAAAGAGAAAAGATAAACCTATGTAAAATGTGAATATGATAAATTTTCACCCCAAGGATCTTGGGTTCATACAAGAAGTTATGTGACATAAATATGTGGAATGAGGATTAAATCCCTTATAAATGCCACAAGATCAAAGAATTTGAAAGGTCAAGTAAGATAAATATATTTATTCTATGAAAGAAAAGGGTTTGATATATCAATCAACACAAGTTTTACATAGCATATATTATCATACTACATTAGAGGGTCATTTTGAATCCATTAATGCATAGATGTATGGAAATTTTATTTGTATCATGAAGAAATAGGTAGTATTTTTTAAACACATCAATCTACTGAGAGGGGAGGTGAATTAGTACATCTTAAAAACCTAATTTATTATACCTTCCATGATGAATGGAAAACAAAAACACATGAAAGATAAATAACACAATCATAAAAGCACAACACATAACACAATATTTATACGTGGAAACCTAGAGGGATAAACCATAGTGAGAAAGCTGCTAGAATTTACTATTGTAATCTAACCTCACAAAATTTGTCTCACTAACATAATCTCATTTATTAAATTTTAGGACACCCATCCCATGGAGACACCAATCCCCTATTTTTAAATCACTCTTAGGAAGCACCTACTCCCTTATTATGGACACCAACCTAGTACAATATGATGGCACCAACCTACCAGACAAAGTAAGTTACAATTTTGGTTAGATTCTTAAAAGAATCCAAGTCTATTATTTGTTACAAGTCCTATCTAAAATTACTTATTTATTCTTCAACACACCTTTGTTTGATCTTCATTTCTCTTGTACCCCTTCTTTGTGTCTGAATATATATGATTAACACTTTGAAATATAGCAATTCAATCTTACTTCTCCATGCTTCGATGAGTTTCATATCTCTGTATCATAGGCTTAAACTCTTCTCATTCTAAAATGTGTATAATCATTTTTCTTCTTTTATCTTCATCAATTTGAAATTTTGCATTACATTTATTTGAAATCAACCTCTGAATATATATAAGAGACTCAAGGGAATAACCATTTTTACAAGAACTGGTTATGTTCCTTCAATTGATGCTTTAGACTTTTGTAATCGACTCATTTTGTTGGGTTCTTGAAAATTCAAGACTTAAAATAATTCAACATTATCCTCCAATATCTTTGTTAACATCTTGCTCTCTATGACATCCTTAAATGGCTTCACTCTATTGATCTATTCTATACTTGTTTGATGTTTATCTTGACACTAACTATTATCAATCGAGCACCTTTCAAGCTTGAAAACACTTCATTTTGTTAGATATTCATTTTAATATTGATCATGATCCATCAATATTATTGATAGGCATGAATTTTAACCCATTAAATAAGCATGAATATGACACATGTCATCTATGCATTAGCTTAGAGCTTTACACCTTTTTTTACCATATCTTTTGAAAAGTTTGGAAAAATATCCTTCAAGAAGTTATTTTAATTCACTAAAAAGTGTCCATTGGTAAAAGTGAAATCATCCTTCAAAACTTTGTACATACCCTTTAGAGACTTTTAAATGGTCCACATACCCTTCAGAGAGTTTGAAATGGTTCACATACCCTTCAGCCTTTCTACAAACTACCCTTCAGCTTCTCTGTAAATGTCCTCATACCCTTCAACATTTTTGAAAATATCCTTTAATAAATATTGAATGGTCCAATTATCCTTCACATTTCCTAAAATGATCCTTTAGTTTTCTTGAATGGTCCACTTGCCCTTTAGACTTTTTGAAATGTACCCTTCGGGAACTTTGCAAGTGACCACATACCCTTCAAACTTTTTGAAACCATCCCTTTAGCTTTCTTGATTAGTCCACTTTACCTTCAAACTTTTTGAAATGTACCCTTTGATAAATTTCTAAGTGACCACATACACTTTGGACTTTTTGAAACCATCCCTTCAACATTTTGTTTGGGACAATTTTCCCAATGAGGACTTAACAATTTTTCTAAAAGAATTCTCCAAGACCATTTTGGGTTCTCCAGACTGGATGACTTACAAGCTTGAAATAAGTAAAGTCATTCCAAAATCCCAATTCACTCATCTAGACCAATTTAGGTTCTTCAACCTACTTAACTTATAGAAATTAAATAAGTTAAGTCACTTTGATACCCCGATCTACACGTCTAGACTAATTTGGGTTTGTAATACTACTTGGCATATAAGTTTCAAAGAAGTAATGACATCAAGTAAACTTGAGTTACTTCATCCTGACCCATTTAGGTTATTACCATAACTTAAACTATAAAAATAAACAAAGCTAAGTCATCCTAGAAACCCAATTACCTTTACTAGATCAAGTTGGGTTCTTCTAACTACTCAACTTATTAAATCTAAACAAGTTAAGTCACTCTAAAAACCTACTTTTATCCATTCAGACCCAATCATATTTTCATGATTTCTTTACTTATAAAATTTTATAATTAGAATTACTTTGAATTGATAAACATGATCAACACATAAGTCAAGACCCAATCAGGTTTTTGAGAGATACTTGTTACTCATAAATGAGTAAAAGTAATAGTGATTCACAAACCCGATTTATTCTTGAACTTATCTGATATGTACTTTGCTCTTTTGGGATATGTGTAGAATCTTCTTGATTTCAACTCTATGCCTTTGTCATTGATATATGAACACAAATTTATACTTGATCATTGAACCTCTCCTTCTCTGAGCTTCTTGACAGACTTAATGACTCCTCAAGTTTCTAACATCACTATGCCTTTGTCATTATCAATAGCACATTTTACACAGGCTTCTTTTGTCATCAATGACAATCCATGACACAAATAAACCATGACACTCAAATTTCCAATAATATTTACTATTTTGACTAATATTCTACAACTTATAATCATTCTACTAAATGAAGACATATTTTATAATATCACAAATATTCTATATGGCTTGTTGGAGTGCACATAAAGAGGTCATCAATGTATTGATAAAGTAGTTATGTGAAGATTAATAAATATTGGGATGTTTACTCTTGCATGGATATTAAATTTTTAGGATATGAATTACCAAATAATGTGTTTAACTTTGGAATTATAGTCAATATGATCCCTCGATCCACATAGGAAGCTATTAGATGATTATTTCTCAATTATAGTCTAGTAACACTAAGTCTCATATACTACGGGAGGGTAAAACATATTATTCCGCTAGAGGATGTGGAAATTGAATTTTATGACCTAATATTTTGAGGTAATTTTTAAGTAATTGACATGATAATTAATGAAACACACTACCCTATATTTATTGGTAAGAAGTTGGATTATGATGGTCAGTTGACCATTAATAGAGTGCATAATTATCTATATGTGCACCAAGGGGATATAATTATTATACACTTGAAAAAAGCTAAGATAAATAAATACATCATACCCAAAGATTAATATTCACCATATGACTATGGATATAATAATTAGTTCAAGGTGGGCATAAAACCTAAGCATAATGCATTGTGAGCTACAGAGTATCACTTTTTCCATCCAAACATGAAACTTCAACAATAGTTATAATAATCAAAACAAATTTCAATGAGATATATGATAATAAAGGCACAAGTTTTGTATTTATATATAAGATAATGTAAGTCACCTTATATGTGATTACCAATAAGGTCTAAAGTAGATTTGATATATCAAATAGCTATGACAAACATGGATTAAATGAAACTCAATTGGGAAGGTGTTTTACTATGCGAATTTTCATCCTTTGTGCATAGGGATTAAAATACTCATATGTTTAATTGGGTAAGAGATGTCAATGAGTTGAGACCAATGTGAATGGTTTTTGCTACTAAGTGACAATTGCCTCAATATTTTTCAACCAAGGATTTAGGACAATTTTTTACCAGATTAGAGTAACATGTTCTAAATATAGATTAGGGAGATAGTGAAATGAATTATGATCTGAAGTTCACTCTTGCAACATGGTGGGGAGTACATAGGTCTAATCAAATACACTCAAAATATGTTTGTGAATTATTGTGATCTAAATTTAAAACAGAACATGTGATCATGAATCAGTAGCCATTTTTATTGGAAGGATAATGTACTAAATTTTATATTCATAAATGTGTAGATGTTTGGTATTCATAGGGTGTAGAACCTAGATACTGAGTGCATGTATTCAATCATATTTTAGCACCTATTCCTATAGCATGGTACATGCATCAAGATTTTATAAGGGAGACTAATAAGTGGTCATAGGCCTAACATTTATCATTTAAGATGATAACCCATTGTTACAAAAAGCCATTAAAAATATGAATATATTTTTATGGCATGGTCAAGTGGAGGATCTTAGTAGTACACATTACATTACTATGCTTCATAGGAGGAAGTAGCTAAGGACTTGAACACATATTTTTAAAAATACAAGGATAATAAACAAAAAGAGTGGTTTTTGATAAAACTTTGAAATAGAATCATAAATAATAGGGAATAGGTTGAGTCCAATGATAATGCTAACAAATTGGATTTTAAGAGAATTTTTTAACATGAGTGAGAAATAGAGGAACTTAGAGCAAAAATTACAAACCAAACCAAAGTTCAATAGTTGTTAAATATTAATATTTAGGATCAATAAGGATAGATAATATTCCAAGAATTGATTCCAATTGATTCCAAAAACATATACAAGGATACATTAAATAAATTAGTAGGAAATATTTAGATATATTATGAGCCAAAACTTGTAACTTTAGGCAACTACTAGATTTAGAATGAGATTTTAAAAGGACTACGGTTGTTATGATATAATCAAGATATATTTCTGATAAAGTTCAAAGAAGTAAAAGATGTATAACCTTCACTAGGGGAGATTTAAATAGAGATAAGGGATTTTTCATGGCCTATTAAAAATCATCCATACATATTAAACCCCAAGAAGCAAACTAAATACAATAAGTAAGAATTATCTATCCATTGAAAATACTATATTAGACTAGTTAAATAGTGGTGCAACCTAAAAAGTCTATATAAATTAGAGTATGTGGGGACTAATGTGTGTTAAATTATGTTTTAATTAATGATCCATTCCAAATTTCATTCATAGATAAATTCCTAGAGTCATTCACAAGACATAAAGTGTATTGTTTTAGAGATGGGCTTAGTGATGCAGGGCATCATTTGAAATTTTGAGGAGTCAATGTATTCAAGTAGGTATTTTGATCCTTTTTGGTTTATTTTTATTTTACAAGTCCTATAGGTAATAAATGAGGGTGTTAGAGTCATTATTGGATCATGTGTGTAGGGTTTAGAGTCATTTTGGAGTTTCCCTCCAAAACTTAGAATTTGAAATTTTGAATTATGTTGTTGGCTTTAGGGAGATGTTTTGTGAATTCCAATGTTTGAAATGGGTTTTTTAGGTTATAGGATGTATTAGATAGATTTTTTTATGTACTATCAATGTACTTTAATAACCAATAAAAAAATGTACTTGTCCCTTCATTGATGGAGGTGGCCAAGAAGAAGGAAGTTAGTAGTTATATGTTTAGAAGAATGTAAAAGTGAAAATGCATGTTAGAGTGAAACTATGTGTAGATAGGAGAGTATTATATGTTTAAATAAATATAGGTTCAAATAGGTAACATGAAAAATTAATAAAAAGAAGAAGTTACATTTTTGTCCATGAAGGACAAGAATGCGAAGTGATGGACTATATGTTGAAAATATCTCTAAATTAAGAAACAATAAATATTGAGTATTTTGTGTGTAAAATTCCTTATTATTCATATGTTAAGTGTTTCCTTCATGAATCATAGTGTTTTGGTAAGATATTAAGGTTGTTACAGAGGTAGTTGCAAGAATGCTACATGCCTATGTTAAGATTGGTGAAGTTACAATCAAGAATGTAAAGATTTATCAAATATGTATCTTGTTTATCAGATCAAACATGGTAATAAGGATATATTGAGTTTTTTAAATAATTCATAGGTTTGCTTATATCATCTATTTCTCAATAGGTCATAAGGAAACCTATAGTTTGAGTATTTTGTGTAAGTTGTCACAGTCAAGGTAAGAACAGTGAAGTGTGTATGCTTTGAGAGTCGGTTAAGAGTCCAATACTTTAGAGGGGTTTTATTATTATGTTTATACCTTAAGAAAGTGTGAAAATTTCTTGAAACATCTTAAAATTCAAATGAGACCTTATTTATATACCTTGGCCTGTGTACAAGGTTGAAACCCTAACAGATAAGACATAGTGGAGTAACTTTGTTTGTATCTAGTCAAAGGTATTAAATTTGATAATGGAGATAGTATATGTTGCTTCTGATTGAGTAGAGGAGGTATTGAGTTATTTAGTGGTGTATGGAAAGAGTAAATTAAATTTTAGTGTCTGTAGACCCTATGAAACACTATTAATAAGCTAAAACTCTAAGTCAAGGATTAGAGGAGTTTAGGGGTTGGTGGAGATAATTTAAATATTGGAGAAGTTGTCTAGGGTTAACATAGACCTATTTCAGGTATTTAATTTTTTCTAATAGGTAAAATTTTAAATTTAGAGCATTTTAAAAGGTCTAGGCCCATACAAGACTATCGTAGTCCTAAACATAGGGTTCTTTTAGAAAGAAGCTTGTATATCTAAAGTTGTAACCATGAAAATCTATTGATAATTTGTAATCATGTGTAATTCATGGTGACAAAGAATATTTGTGATTTTTTAAAGTTATCCAATACCATAAAGTATGAAAATAGGTGATTGTGTGTAAAGGAGGGGTAAAGGGACCTAATTGGGTCTAGGGAGTGACTAGAAAGTGGATCTTTGTTTGGAGTTAGTGAAACAAAACTCATTGAGAGATAGTAAATGATAGAGGATGTCATAAAATGCTTTTATTTTCTCAATAATCAACAATACCTATCCATACCAATAGAAAAGGCTTGAAAAGACTAATAGAGAGCAAGAATAAAAACAAGAAGTGTTCATTGATTGAAACATTGTGTTTAGAGGTTTTGAGTTTTGGTGAGAAGGTTAAATAGGGATATAATAAGCATGGAAATGGTCCCAAGAAAATTCATTGATTCAAGGAAAACTAAAGCCTATTTTGAGTCAAGTTGAAATGTGGTATTAAGACTAGTGTGTGAGATGAATGAAAAGAAGTGAGAAGGTGAATGGATGAGTGAGAGATGTATGAAGGATATAAAGGTAAAGTGAGTAAATGAAATAAGCCTATTAAATATGATTATGCATAAGAGTATGTCAAACCTTTTTGGGGATATTGATAACCAAGAAAAGATAGAGAGGATTGGTTATAAGAATTGATGATTATAGGTATTAGAGTTGTATAAAGAGTAAAGAGTGAGGGATCTCTGCATCATTTGGTATCATATTAGTAATGTCATTGGGAAAAGGAGAAATAAATTCACTAATCATAAGTTACATGTTTGATTTATTTATCATTTTGAGTTTTTTAATATGTTCATGAAAAGTGTTGAGGTGTGAGTGAAAGATGAGATTGTGGTAAGTAGCCCTGAATCTAGAGAGGCTTGATGTGTGTGTGTGTGTGTGTGTGTGTGTGTGTGTGTGTGTGTGTGTGTGTGTGTGTGTGTGTGTGTGTGTGTGTGTGTGTGTGTGTGTGTGTGTGTGTGTGTGTGTGTGTGTGTGTTTGTTTGTTTTGTGTGTGTGTGTGTGTGTGTGTGTGTGTGTGTGTGTGTGTGTGTGTGTGTGTGTGAGAGAGAGAGAGAGAGAGACAGATAGAGACAAAGAGAGGGAGAGATAGAGACAGATAGAGATAGAGATAGAGATAAAGATAGAGAGATAAAGAGAGATGTTAAATTCTCAAGAGTGAGATCAAGGAGATATTGGAGAGGTGTCTTAAGCAAAGGACAAGAAATTGAGATAGACCCAGGTGAGGTCATAGAGAGAGAGAAAGACCCAAGTTAGGTCATGATAAAGCAAGTAGAGGAGGCTTGTCAAATATAATAGGTATAAGAGATACCATGATAATGAGATAAGGATAAGATGAAGATAGAGAGATAAAATATAAAATAAGGCATGGTTGAGATGAGCTACCATAGAGTGAGGAAGGTGCAAGAAGACACCAAGAGAAGAGAGATGCAAAAATAGATGATAGAGGTAAGGTAATAGTTGGATGAGTTTATTATCATCATATAGTAGATTATGGGAAATTATAACACATAATATGGATGGGTCATGAATTAAAAAACACTCAAGTGGATAATAAAGCTATAGATGAAAAAAAGAAAGATGAAAATTATGAGAGAAGAAAGAGATTATAAAAGGTTACTTTATAATCAACTCAAGAAGGAGATGAAAAGACTTTGGATAAGAATAATAGTGTGAAAGAGTATCAAAGTGTGCAAGAGGGTGAAGGTGAACAACACCTTGAGATGAATGAGGTAAGCTTGAATGAGAAGAAAGAAACTAGTTGTAACTAGCTAGGTGATGAGAAAGACAAAGAAGAGGTAGATCAGTTTGAAGGTCTCATTTAAGTTTTAGATAAATGATCACAATATAATGAATAATATCTTAAATTTTATTACACATATGTTTAAGAGTGTCAAGATCAATTATAGGTAGAAATAGTAGCACTAGGATAGGCTTTGCATAGTGATGTGATGAAGAATGAAGAAGTATATGATACAAAGCATGAAAAAGTGGAATATAAGATACATGTTGTAGTAGATTATATCCTCATTATGGAGGAAAAATAACATGAAAAATAATAATTCATGGCAGCAATGACAGAGTTAGAGTACAAAGAGTCCTATGAAAGTTTGAAATTCAGTGAAATAATATCTAGGCATGAAATTATCTTTATTTTTTTTAGAGAATTAAGGAGCATAGAATGGTAATATGAGAATATATGTGTATAAATAATGTTTTTTTGCATACACTCCCATATGACAAAGGAAAATTTAAATGTATGATTGCATATCAAGTGTTAGTTGGTGCAAGCAAGCCATAGAAGCAAGCAAGAAGAATTATCTTTGATATAGGCAAGAAAGAGAGCAAAGATGATTAAAAATGGAAGCATGAAGGAGAATTAATATAGTAATAATATCTAATTACCATTAATTTTAATACCAAGAAGAAGAGTACATCATTCCATCTGAGTAGAGCTCAAATCTTTTCTTGTCATGGGAGTATGATGTAGGGCATCATTTGACAATCTAAGGAGTCAATGTATTCAATTAGATATATTGATCATTTTTTGTTTATTTTTATGTTATAAGTCCTATAGGGACCAAATTATGGTGTTAGAGACATTAGTGGATCATGTGTGTAGGTTTGAGAGTCATTTTGGAGTTTCCCTACAAAACTTAGAATTCAAAAATTTGAATTATGTTGTTAGATTTAGGGAGGATTTTTTTTAAGTCCAAAATTTTAAATGGGTTATTTATGTTCTATGAGGTCTTATAAAGGATCATATATGTACTATAAACATACAAATTCAATTTACTTCAAAAACTAAGAAATGTAATTGCCCCTTCATTGATGGAGGTGGCCAAGAAGAAAAAAGTTGGTAGTTATATGTTTAAAAGAATGTATAACTTAAAATACATGTTACAGTGACATTATGCATAGATATGATATTATTATAGGTTTTATTAATTAGAGGTTCAAGTAGGTAATAGGAAAAAATAAGTAAAAGAATAAGTTGCAATTTTGTCCATAAAGGACAAGAATGTGAAATGGATTGTATGTTATAAATATCTCTTAAGAAATAATAAAGATTGAGTATTTTATGTGTAAAATTCCTTATTAATCATATTTTAAGTGTTTCCTTCATGAATCATAGTTTTTTTTTAATATCTTAAGGTTGTTATAGTGGTAGTTTAAAGAATGCTATAGGCCTACATTAAGATTGGTGAAGTTACAATCAAGAATGTAAATATTTATAAAATGTGGATCTTGTTTATCAGATAAAACATGGTAAGAAGTACATCTTGAGTTGTTTCAACTATTTATAGTTTTTTTAATATCATATATTTCTCTTTAGTTCATAAGGAAGCCTACAGTCTAAGTATTATATCTAAGTTTATCACAGTCAAGGTAAGAATAGTGAAGTGTGTATGCTTTAAGGGTTGGTTAAGAGTCCAATACTTTTATAGGGGTTTTATTCTAATGGTTATACCTTAGGAAAGTGTAACAAAGTTTTGAAACATATTTAAATTCAAATGAGACCTTCTTTATATCCCTCAGCCTATATACCTGGTTAAAACCCTAACAAAGAAGACATAATGGAGTAACTTTGTTTGTAGCCAGTAAAAGATCTTAAATTTTATAAGGGAGAGAGTATATGTTACTTATGAATTTTTTGAATATATCTTGATTTTTTTGTTAGTGTATGGAGAGAGTAAAGTAAATTACAATGTCTACAGACCCTATACAACCTTGTCAATAAGCTAAAATTCTATTTAAGTAAAGGATTATAGGAGTTTAGGGGTTGGTGGAGATAATTTAAAGATTAGAAAATTTATCTAGGGTTAAAAAAAACCTATCATGTCTAAAAGGTGTTCTAATAGTTAAAATTTTAAATATAGAGCATTTTGAGAGGTCTTGACCCATACAAGATTGTCACAGTCCTAGACCTAGGGTTTTTTAGAAAGAAGCTTGTGTATCTAAAGTTGTAACCATAAAAATATCTTTAAATTTTGTAAAAAACATGTAATTAATGGTGAAAAATAATATTTTTGAGATTTTTAATTTATCTAATACCATACAGTATGGAAATAGGTGACTATGTGCAGAGGGGTAAAGAGACCTAATTAGGTCTAGGGAGTTACTAAAAAGTGGATATCTTTTTGGAATTAATGAAATAAAACTAATAGAGAGATATTAAATGATATATGGTGTCATAAAATGTCTTTATTTTATCAATACTCAATAGTACCTATTTATACCAGTAGAAAAGGCCTAAAAAGGCTACTAGAGAGCAAGAACAAGAATAAGAACTAGTCAATGAATGAAAAATTATGTTTAAAGATTGTGAGGCTTAGTGAGAAGGTCAAAGAGGGATATAATAATCATGTAAATGGTATAAATAAACTTCATTGAGTTAAGGAAACCTAAATCCTATTTTGAGTCAAGTTATAATGTGGTATGAAGACTAGTGTGTGAGATGAATGAAAGGGAGTGAGAAGGTGAATGGAATGAGGTGAATGGTTGAGAAAGAGATGTATGAAGTATATAAAGTCAAAGTGAGTAAATTAAATAATCCTATTAAATATTATTATGCATAAGAGGATGTCAAACCTTGTTGGGGAGATTGATAACCAAGAGAAGATAGAGAAGATTGGTTACAAGATTGATGATTATAGGTATCAAAGTTGTAGGAGAAGAGAGTGAGGGATCTCTACATCACTCAGTGACTACCATGAAATTATAATAACATTATAATTTCAAGATAGAACCATATTTGAAATGGAATGGAGCTATTTTTCATAAAAGATAATTTCTATTGGCATGAATAATGATATTGATGTGTTTTCTAGTGTTGTGGTTACTCCATTTAAACACTTCATCCATGTTTTATTGAAAGTCTATGTAGATGATTTTCAAATTTTTATTTATTCAAGGAATAAATATTTAATTCATAGCTGATCTTATAATTCTATCAAGCTCTATGTATTATGTTGACCCTGAATAAGTCTATATGCATTACACATTTTGGTGTCTTTTTGGGTTATATGGTATTAGTGATGGGATTTTTGTTGACCAAGCCAAAATCATAGTTATTTTAGGTATTACACATCATGAAATATTTGAATATCTGTGATAAACCTTGGGTCATATATGATACTATAGGAAATTCATAAAAGGCTATGAAGATTTATCTACTCCCTTGGAGAAGCTACTATGCAAATATTACAATCATGGAATAATGCATATGTGCTAGATATAGACATGTAATTGATAATAAAGATACATATAAATATGAAACCATATGTGAGTGGTAAAAATTCATACAAAGGTAAAAAATCCATGTGGATTATTCATATATTGAGAAACTTAAATTGACCCATACAATTCTTTCTCTCCTCACTTCTCACAAATTATTCACAAAACCTTGAATATTTTGTAATCTATTCAATTATAACACTTGGGTGAAATATTATGTTCACATTATCATTATAAAATGTAAAATATTATTATATAATCAAGTTGGATCATTTGAACCAATATGTCCAACCTCTACCTAGAGCATAATGGTAAAATTAATATATTTTATTATTTAATTACATGAGGATTAACTCATGTTAAATTATATTATTATTTAGCCTATGTAATTTAATATATTATTGGTATATGAATAAAACCACTTAACCATTAATTATTCCAACACTCCCCCTTAATGTTATATGGGGATACATGCCATAGTCACCTTTATATTAAAGGAATTATAATCCATAAACCATCTATAATGAGTTTAGGAGGCATGTAACATTTGAAGGATTTTAATACCTTCATTATGACAATATCATAGTTTGAAAAAAAAAGGAATTATAATCCATAAACTACTTATACTAATTTTAGGCTAGCATAATTGTGAGACTATATATGGTTTTAAGTATCGAGTACATTGCAAACTCACATATGGTGAAGTTTACTAAAATCACATAAAGTAAATTATTAAAATAAAATTATAAGAGAATAAATATAGATAATAAAAAATAAAATACATGGTTTTTAGGAAGTGACATTTTCATGTACATTCCCCCTCAATGGCAACTCTAGGATGCCCAACATTGTATAAAACTTGAAAAACTTGATAGCACAAAGTGGTTTTCTAAATATATCTACTTGATTTAGGAGCATCATGAAAATTATGTAAACTTAGTTAAGTGTTAGTTTTTAGTTATTATGTGTATGTTATTTTTCTCTTAGGGTCCTCTAGGTGATGTGTGGATCAAGTAAAGAGTCTTAAAGTAGGTGCTTTTAGCCCTTTGGCATTTTCCTGCCATAATGGGTAATTTGATTATTTGAATATCAAGAATAGGTTAGTGAGGTGTTTTGTTGTATTAGGTGAAAATATAATGTTTTATAAATTTTTAAAATATCTTACAAGTTTTATGATGTGTTTCATGTTCAATTCATTGTCTTGAAGAATACAAATCAAGAAACCCTTGCATGTAACTACCACCCACATTGGGTTGACAAGACAATAAGAATTTATTCACATGTTTGGATGATATAAAATGATAAAATTTTGGATAAATAGAGTTATTATGGATTTATTATTCATTATTTATAATTAGGCTCCAAGGAGAGAAGGAGAGATGAGGAAAACCAAAAGGCAAACTATGTTATTCATGTAGAACAAGGATAGAACAATGAGAAACGTTTGTAAGTATTAATTTTCGATCAATAAAAGATATGTAATTCTTTGTTATAAACAATTTTATTATGTAATTTTAATATATTTTAATATTTTTGTACTTATATCAATTCCCTTAAGGATTTTGAATAAGATGTTGATGCTAGTGTAGGGTGTAGAGAAGGACAATAGAGTTTCAATCAGACTGGGTGTTGATTTTAGCATTATTGAGAATTTTATTCCAATTAAACCAATATAATAATTACCAATATAGTTTTTAATACAATATAATTTTCATAATTTAATTTATTGTGTGTATTTTATAGGTTGAAGCCTTTTTGGAATGTTTGTAGGCTAGGCAGGGTAATATAGACCTTCTACAGTATTAGAATATTGGTATTTTGAAGACATTTATTACTATTCAAGATGATTATATTGTGGAAATAGGTGTAAGGAGTTATTATATACCTTTTCAAAAATAAGTATGTTTTAAAATGTTTCCAACTTCAAATAAGACCTTTTTAGGTGTTCTCTGCATGTAGGTTGTCATGAAACCCTAGGCCATACTAAAACCCTTATATCTTGTGATTTATTTGGTAAAATTATCTAAAATTTAGAGGGGAGTTAGGATATGATTTATATAATTTTTTTAAAAGGTTATAATTTGTTTATAGTTATGAGGAGTCAGTAATAGGAGTTGAAGGTTTATTTATCTTGTAAAACCCTGTTGTTCTTGTCAAAAGAACATTGTCAAGTAAGATTTTAGTAGTTTGGAGAGATAGGAGAGAATAATAACTTTTGAAAAATGAAATATAAGGTGTATATTTTTGTATAATATCTTTATAATTAATATATAATGTTTGTGAGAGGAGGATGGTGTCAGTAAGTCTCAAAACTTGCTTGTCTTAGAATATAACTATGTAAATATGCTTTAGATGGACGTTTGGTGTTGAACAAAGGCTTAGAACCTTTAGCAGAAGTTGAGGAAAGGGTATATATACCTTAAAATTTTCTCAAAGGTGAGTTAATTATTTTTAAAATAGAATTACTCAATTTTTATAATCCTCGACCTTACATAAGCTTGAAGAAGACAAAACCTGGGGTTTTCAAGGAAAAGTGGAATAATAAATGATTCCACCAATGGAATTTTGAAAAAAGTTATAATATGAATATTATAAATTTTCTCTACAATATTATTTGGTTTTTAACTACTATCATATGACCTAGTAATTTTCTAACTCTATGAGGTGAATTAGACCTAGAAAGACCTAACTAGAAGGAGATAAGAAAGAGAGAAAAGGTACCTACATAGTGAAAGGTGATATGAAACTTTAGTAAAAGATTAAATGTGGTAAAATGTATCTAAAAATAGTTTAAATATTTTTATAAAAAATTTATATGATCCAAACCTTGAATATTTATGTGTTTTGAGGCTACAAAGAAGCCTAGTCTTGTTTGGGCAATTAATGAGAAAAGGAAACTAGGAAATGAACAGAGATTCCAAGTGAGTAAATGAAATTTTTGTAAGATAAAAATATTACATCTATGATGTGTATATATGTCCCTAAAACCTTTTATGAAAATTTAATTTTATGAAGCCATGAGGGTGTAATTAGTTGTAAGGTTCATATCATTAAGAATGAATTTATAGGTAAGAAAGTAGAGTTGGGTTAAGGTTCAGATTGGAAAATTATTTAAGAGTATAATTTGATGATTGGATTTACATCAGATTGGTATAAAAGTAGTAAGATACATATATGAAATAAGAATACAATATTCAAGTAATAAAAATGTACATTTTTGTGTGATAATTTGTTATTATAATTCAAGTTGTGAAGAGAATTTGTGAGTTAAACTAAGGTTTAGGTATGATCCATTGAGGTTAGTATAAGAAGAAAATTTGTGATATAATAAGCTATAACCCCTAAGTCTAAAGTGAAGTACTTGAGACTAGGAAAGAAGAGCCTAGAGAAGATACTGAGAAAAGAACATAAAAGCAAGAGGAAAGATAGAAGTTATGGTGGTAGCCCTAAAGCCATTAAAGCTTGAAGAAGGTAAAGAGAGTTGTTATAAGCTCAAGTATAGATTCAATAAGAGAATAAAAAGAGAGACTCCAAGTTAGATTCAAGATAAGAAGGGGAAATAGAGTGAAAGAGACCCAATTAAGATCCTAGAGGGCAAGTAGACAAACTTGCTAAAAAAGATAGGTCCAAGTGAGGCCTAGAGAGTGAAGAAGAAAAGAAGATGAATATGGAAAAGGTAAAGTAAATACAAGACATAACTAAGATAAAGTACCAAATATATATATATATATATATATATAGAGAGAGAGAGAGAGAGATAAGAATAGGTGAAAAATATAAGACAAGTGTTTGGGAAAAGCTTAGAGAGGATAGTACACATGGTGAAACACATGCAAGAACAAGAATAAATATAGTGGTATGGCTATATTATGAATAATAAAGTGAAATGGAATATATTTATACTCATAGAAAGTCAAAGAAAATTTGATAAGGCAAGAACAAGAATTTAATGTGAAAGTAACTTAAGTAATAAATTAATAAGTTTATGAGGAATGAGTAGATTAGTGTACAAGAAGAAGGTGATTAGTACCTTGGTGAAAATGAGATAGTCATAGATTCTTATGAAATAATCAATTTATGATACCCTAAATAATAATAAAGTTTTGATAAAGAATAAGTTATCATGATGGGAAAAATATTGCAAGGAGGAGAAGTGTTTAATAAATGAGTACTTGGAGAGGCCATTTGGTCTCAAATATTTGTTACTAATGATGAATTTGAGTGTGTATGTGAAGTTCAACAAACTAAATTACGTAATAGAGATGTGTCTGGTTTGACACCTAATGAAGATATGATCCAGGAACCAATGATAGTACAAGCATTGGAAGAGTACAATTAAGAAGAGGAAATGATATGAAGATGAATGATGCAAGAAGATAAAAATAAAAGGTATGAAGTTAAAGATTTAGAATTTGTATTGCATAAAGCAATCAAAGAGGTAGAAGATAAGAAGTTGTTTATAGATAATGATAATAAAATAAATCTTGATAAAAATATACATTAGCTTGAAAAATAGTATATAGGTAATGGAGAGTTACTAGATGAGAAACATGACTAGCCATTTATTTATGATATATGAGATAAATTATAGGCATAAATGGAAGCCTTGGAACATGGCATCCATAAGGAAGAAAAATACAAAGACTATCTGATAATAGTAGTTATAGATATTAGCAATGATTATGAGACCCTGGAGTCCCAAAATAGATAGATATTGAGGAATATACAAATTGATTGGTAGCCTAAAAGAGTGTGTAGCTTAACATAAGAAGGATATGAAGTAACCCAAGTACAAGCTTTGTAATAATACCATTAGGGAAAGGAGTTGATTTAGATTAGATTTATCCAAGAAGATGAAGAATACCTAGTACATTTCCTTAGCCAAAGTAAAGAAAAGGTTAGATTAGTCATCAATGTGATAGAAGTAGGATTGTAATTTGAAAGAAAGAAAATACCCAAGCCAAGGAATGTGTTTCCTATGGACGCACTTCAAGAAGATAAAGTGGTAGGTTATATAGAGATATAAAGGCATAATAAAACCATAAATTTCATTTAAGGAGATGGAAAATGTAAATTTATGAATGAAAAAGGCCCAGAAGCATATGATTGGATCAAATAACAAGCAATGGCATCCAATGACACTAGTGAAGAGTAAAAGTTAAGAAGACATTGTAAAGAATTCAATAATATGGAAAAAAAGCCTAGAAAGGCTTTGAAGTAGAATGCAAAATAAAGAGAGAGTGGATAGGATAATGAGGTCCTTGAAGTCACTATCAATCGTCATGAGTGTAATTGGATGTATGTTAAGCCTAGCGATACAAGTATTAAGATGCAAGAGAGAAAACCATTCCATGATCACATGGATAAGAGAAACATGAAGATACAATAGCTCATGATAGAGATAATAAAAATGAGCATAGATATAGAGACAATTGGAGAGAGAATGTGTGTTGGTAAAATGTCAAGATCATTCCTATGAAGATTCAATTGAATAACAAGAGTTTTATAACATGAAGGAAGCAAGGAGAGGGAAATTATATCCCAATAAATAGTCAAAGTGAGGACAAATACAAATTAGCATTGAGTACGACAATTGATGAAGAACTACAAGTGAATAATCCACAAGGATGGGAACAAGAAGACAAATAAATGAAACAAGATCAAGGTTTGAAGTTGAGATATTTTAATAATTATGTTGCTCTTAAAATTGAAGTTAGACATAAGAAGTATAGTGAAACAAGTATCCAAGAAACATTGAGCACTTGTGAACCTAATTTGAAGAAGATAATGATATTTCAAGTCCAGTAAAGAGTCCATGTGAAGATTCATTATTATAAATTATCACTTAATAATGAAATGATGAAGGAATGTTCAACTAAGTGTATAGAAAATATGCAAGTTCAACAATAATCATTGGAGTAAGAACACCATGGAGAAGGTATTGTCAAAGAAATTGACCAGCAAATAATGCATAAATAATTAATGATAAGTGAAGAAGAAAGAAACTATGAAATAGAATTCAAGTTGAAGATCAAGAAAAACGTACTATAGGAAAATTATGAATAAGATGAATATGAGATGGAAGAGATAGAAAATGCATTGGACAATGAATAGCAATAAATTACACACCTCATAGAGGTATAAGATGAGTTGATAAGTAAAAAAGAAATGATAAGGGGATAAAAATACAAGAACCAATTGAGAATAAAATTGAAATATTATAGGTATAATAACCAAATAAGTTTAGAGGCTCATAGAATAAAGAACTGTAAATTAGGGAATAAGATAGACCAAGATGCATTTGGGTTGGAGCTCAAATTTATCCCACTTGGTGAGAATGATGTAGGAACATCATGAAAATTATGTGAACTTGGTTAAGTGTGAGTGTTAAGGTATTTTTTATGTGTGAGGGATCTCTTAGGGTCCCCTATGTGATTTTTGGGTCAAGTGAAGAGTCTTAAAGTAGGTGCTTTTAGCCCTTTGGAATTTTCCTGCCAAAATGGGCAATTTAAATTTTTTAATATCAAGAATAGGTTAGTGAGGTGTTTTGTTGACTTAAATGAAAATATAATGTTGTATAATGTTTTAAAATATCATATAAGGTAATAGATAATTATTTTTATGTGTTCCACATTTAATTCATCATCTTGAAGAATACAAATCAAGAAACCCTTACATGTAACTACCACCTGTTGACCAAATTTTACTTTTAGGTCAAATTTGGACCCCTATAGGTAAAAAATTGATTTTTAGATGTTTTATTGGTCAAATAATTTTTCATAGGGTATGCTATAATCATTTTTATTTTATTTAATGACTTTTAGCCTTAGTCATGGTCTAATAAATTTATTTGTCCTTTTGGGTCATTTAGTGGGCTTTTAAGGGTCATAAATGCAAGTGGCATGGTTCCTAAGGTGTACAGGTGTCATATTTTCATTCAAAATGTCCAAGAGATAAGATTCCCTATTATTAAGGTCATTTAAATTAGAATATTTTAGGTTAGCTAACTGAAGATTAAGTAATCAACTAAAAAGGGTGAATTTGGCACTTGTATGGCCCATGGGGAAAGGTGACACATGGGATAATGTCATAAAATACTTATTAATATTCCTCACACTCATATCAATTATTTACATGCTTTAAAAGTTCCATTTTTAATCTAAAACCATTCTACTTCTTCTTTTTCTTTCTAGACATACAAAAGTGACTAACAAGTTTATGCTTAGTATGGATAGTTGAAGAGGTTTTAAGGAAATTTGTTTTTGAGGTGATATTAAACTTAAATACCTTTATTTCCATAACAATATGTAATGAAATTACTTCATCAATAAATTATAATAGCATAAATATATCCAAATATGACTGAAATATATCAGAATATATGATAATAGACAAGCCACTTCGAGGGGGCAACCTCCACAAGCTTTAATAAGTGTAGAATTCACAATATGATGATAAATAATTACCCACTACCTCCTATATATAGTCTATCTAGGCCATGGTTACTCCATAGGTTGACCTACTAATCAAAAGAAAGCATAGATAAATGTAATATAACATCAAAGAGGGATAAGTAAGCCATAAGTTGGCTAATACTATCCTCATATATGTGATAGGTTAGGGGCGTAGCATGCCCTTCCCATTCAAACCAACATTCTACTCAATGTTGAACAACTCTAGATGTTGTTGCATAAAATCTTCACCTTCCCAAGTTACATCTTCACTTCTCTATTTTTTCCACTTGATCAAATATTCCCTAATCTCTCTAGTTCTCAACCTCTTAGTACGTGTTTAGAGGATCTTCTCTAGTTCCAAAATGACTTGTCCTTCTTCATCTATTTTTGGGAGCTCTATCTGGGCTAAAAAAATTTGTCCAGTGACCTTTTTCAAAAAGGAAACATGAAATACTGGGTGTATGTGAGATGAATGAGGTAACTCGAGCTTGTAATCCACACTTCCAATTTTTTGTAGAACCTGATAAGGGCCATAATACTTAGGAGCAAGTTTTTTGTCCTTTTTCTATTTCTTTAAGGAAATCTAATTATAAAGATGCAAACAAACAAATACCCAGTCACCCACCTCAAAATTCCACTCACTATGGTGTTGATTTGCTTATTGCTTCATCCTATTTTGTGCCAAGGCCAAATTCTCTCTCAAACTAGCCAAAACCTCTTGTTGATGTTGAATGTGCTCTTCCACATCTTGAACCTTGGTGTGCACCTTTAATTAATAAGTGATGGAAGGTGGATGGTAACCATATAGTGCTAGAAATGGAGACATTTTAGAATAGGTATGGAAAGATGTGCTATACCACCATTCTACAAGTGGTAGCCATCTAACCTAATGTTCTTGTTTATCTGATATAAAGCAATAGAGATGCCCCTCTAAACATTTGTTAACCACTTCAATTTGTCCATCAGATTGGGGGTGGTAAGATGAGCTATGAGCTATCCGAGTACCCAAACAATAAAATAGTTCAGTCCAAAAATTACTAGTGAAAATAGGATCACTATCACTTATAATTATTTTTGGGGTTCCATGTAATTTGAGAATTGCTTCCAAAAAAATAGTTGTTACTATACTTGCTAAAAATGGGTGTGAGAGAGCATAAAAATGGGAATATTTTGTTAGCCTATCCACAATGACCAAGATAACATTCTTACCTTCAGAACAATGCAACCCAGTGATGAAATCCATAGAAACCTCCTCCCACCTTTGACTAGGAATTACTAACGGTTGTAACAGACCTGGGGTCTTAACTATTTCACCTTTATTTTTTTGGCATATCAAGCATTATTCCACAAAATTTTATACATCTCCCTTGAGTCCTTCCCAAAATAATTATTTCTTAATTATATGATAAGTTTTCAAGAACCCCGAGTGTCCCCCAATTGGAGATGCATGTAACTCTGCAAGAATCTTATGCTTAAGCTCTAAATTTTTACACAAGTATAACCTACCCTTATACCATAGGACATTACCTTTCCATTCAAATTTGTCAAAAGCTAAATTACCTTGCTGGAGATTTTGAATCAAAACCTATATATCCTTGTCTTGCTCCCATTCTAACCTAGCTTCATCCACCCAATCTACTTGCAACATGGACATTGCACAAAGTAATGCTTCTGTGGATGCATCCCATCTGGATAGTGCATCTGCTACTAAATTATATTTACCCTTCTTGTAGATGATTTTAAAATCATAACCCAACATTTTGGTTACCCATTTTTGTTGTTCCTCAAATGATAATCTTTGCTCTAAAAAGTATTTGAGACTATCATGATCTGTTTTCACCTTAAAGTGTCTACCGATCAGATAATTCCTCCATTATTTAACTGCATGAAGAGTAGCCATCATTTCTTTCTCATAGATAGGTTTTTGTAGATTCTTACCTTTGAATTGATGACTTTCAAATGCAATGGGTCTTCCTTCCTGCATTAGTACTATCCCCAATCCAAACCCAGAAGCATCACATTCAAAGTGAATGTCTGTTAAAAGTCTGGAGTAGCCAAAATTGGAGTGGTGCACATAGTTACTTTTAGTTTCTCAAATTCTTTGGTGGCATCATCATTCTAATGGAAATCATCCTTATTTAGCAATGCAGTGAGTGTAGCTGCTATGCTGTCATAACCTTTCACAAATCTTCTATAGTAACCTATTATTCCAAGAAACCCTCGAAGGTTTTTGAGAGTTTTCGACATGGGCCATTCCATTATCACTTTGATCTTTTGGGGATCAACCTTGACACCTTCATGGGAAATAATGTGACTAAGGTACTCTGCCTCTTATACTCCAAAAGCACATTTAGATGGCTTCACATAAAGTTAGTGCTTCTCCAAAACTATCAACACCTATTTCACATGTTGCAGATGTGCTTCCCATGTCTGACTATAAATCAATATGTCATCAAAGAAAGCTAGCATAAACATCCTTAAAAAATGCCTAAAAATAGTGTTCATCAGGCTCTAAAAAGTAGATGGTGCATTTGTAAGACCAAAGGGCATTACCAAAAACTCATAATGGCCCTCATGTGTTCTAAAAGTAGTTTTATGAATATCTTCATCCTTGATTCTAATTTGAAGGTACCTTGAGTGAAGATCCAATTTTATGAAATAATTAGCACCATGCAACTCATCAAGTAAATCATCAATTACTGGAATAGAAAACTTATCTTTGATAGTGTACTTGTTGAGTTCCCTATAATGGGCACATCCTCCATGTGTCATCCTTCTTCTGCATCATGACCACTGGTGATGAATATGCACTTTAGTTATGCTTGATGATCCCTACCTCCAGCATCTCACCGACCATCTTTTCAATTTCACTCTTTTGTGCATATGGATATCTATATGGTCTGATATTTGGTGGTTGACTACCTAGAATTAGTTGAATGGCATGATCATGTTCTCTTGGTGGTAGTCCTTTTGGTATGGCCCCAAAAATAGATGAGTGGTCCTCAAGAATTATCTATAAATTAGGATGTGTAGATGCATGTGTGGATTAAATTTATATGGAGCATAATCATGCAATAATTCCCTTTGCCCCCTTTTTTAGCATCTCATCTAATGTGAACTAATCAATTGTGGAGATTTTGCATGTAATCCACGTAGTTCAGTTTTCTTACCTTCATAATGAAATCACATGAATAGTTCTTAGAAGTTCATCTCAATGGTACCTAAAGTTGTGAGCCATTGGACTCCCAAAACAATGTCTGTGTTACCCATGGGAATAGCAAACATATGAGAGTCGAGATTGTACCCACCCATAGTAAGCTTAATACTATGGCATTTGCTTGAATAATTAATTGTGCCACCATCTGCAATCATGACCTAAAATTTTGGTGCTGGGTAGATGAAATAGTTCAATTGAGTGGCCAAATTATGGTTTATAAAGTTATGTGTGCTCCCTGAATCAATCAACACTGTCACCTTCTGTTTCTTGAGGAAACTGACCACCTTAAGAGTTTTTGGAGTGTTAATACCTGCAAGTGCATGACAAGAGATTGTAGGTTGAGAATCTTTAGGTACCTCCTCTATATCTTCCTCATCATCATTGGAGGCATCATCTGCTTCTTCATCTTTGTTTGGTCCCTCAATGTAGAATAACTTCTTCTCAGCACATCTATGTCTTTTACTCCACTTGCTATCACAATTGAAACATAATCCTTTTGTACACTTCTCTTAAATTTGTTGAGGGGTCAATCTAGTAGGTGGAGGAAATGTTGGTGATGATATGCTATGATATTTGAAGTGAGTGAATGGTTACTTCTTGTTGGCTATGAATTTTTCCTTAGCTCTACATGCCATGATAATAGAATCAAAAATCTTAAGTGGATTAAACATGCGTACCTCATGTTGAATGTGGTCCTTGAGTCCACCCAAAAATAGGTCATTCAAGTTTGCTTCAAAAATTGTCTCCACACATAAGGATAGGTTCTAAAAATGATGAATATAATCCTTGACGGAGCCAATTTGTCACAATTTTGCCAGTTGGCTAAAGTAATTCTCTATCACACTATTACCATAGTGTAATTGTAGCTCCTCTGTAAAAACTAACCAGGTGACATTGAGAGTCATCTTTTTATTTTGAGCACACAACCATCGATACCAAATGAATTGATCAAGTTCAAGATACAAGGATTGCATGGTAACCTTCTATCCACCTAGAATCTGATGTAGGTTAAAAAAATTCTCCATTTGGTAATTGAGTGGATCTTTTCCATCAAATTTTCACATATCCACCTTTGGTAAAAGGTTCCTCTGTGGCCATGGAGTTAGATTTGAAGTAGACTAGTGAACCACCCTGGTGGGGTTGTGCAATAGAGTTAGCTTGAGGATTTAACTGATTAATTTTTGAATCCACATGATATCTCCCAAACTATCTTGTATGGATTGCATATTAGATTGTATGCCTTGCACACTATAGTCAAGTTGGCTCACTTTGTGATCTATGTCAAAAAACATTCATACAAAGGGTCTAGTACATCCCCCTTCTGACTCCATCTATTCCTTGTTAGGAGTTTTACCTAGAGTTTTAGCACCCTTTCCTCAGCCCTGAGTTTGTGGACCTACCATAAAAGGGTTTTACGATGTCGACCCTTATTGGCACTTTTGACCCAACTTAGACCAAGTTATTTTGGAATTATGTCAGCCTCAAATCAAAATATATAAAGAACATACCATATCCAATTTTTTCTAATCTCTCAAAAAATGTAAATAACTCAGAGAAATTCTTTGAATTGCACACTATAGAGCAATTTTATGAAAAACCATAAAATAGCGATAACTTTTGTAAAATAGATCCAAATGATCTGAAATTTTAATGGAAACTTAATTTGATTATTTCTCACTTCTAGTAAAAAAAATTTAGATAAATTCACAATTTTTTTTTATATATCACAAAATTTAAAAATTTAGTGTTTTGCCCACAAGATTGCCTAAATCGCAGCTCTAATACCACTTGTAATGAAATTACTTCATCAGTAAAGTATAATAGCATAAATGTATCCAAATATGACTGAAATATATTAGAATATATGATAATATACAAGCCACTTCAAGGGGGCAACCTCCACAAGCTTCAATAAGAGTAGAATTCACAATATGATGATAAATAATTACCCACTACCTCCTATATATAGTCTATCTAGGCCATGGTTACTCCATAGGCCGACCTACTAATCAAAAGAAAGCATAGATAAATGTAATATAACATCAAAGAGGGATAAGTAAGACACAAGTTGGATAATACTATCCTTATACATGTGATAGGTTAGGGGTGTATCACAATATTTCAATTATTTTTCAACTATGTTTTATGAAGCATCCTTTACAAGTTGACTATGTTTTTCTACTTACTATTTCCTGTACCCTATATGTTTTGCTCCATTTTAGACAAGTCCGTATGAACCAATTGGTGATGTTGAATCTAGAGGATTTTGGATACTTTATTATATTATATCCATTATTATTTTCATGTTTCATTATGTTTTGATTGGCAAGTTGTCTCATATTGCAGGAAGGTGTCACCATTGTGAAGTTTTCATCAATTATTCCTTGCTACATAATGTTGGTCTTATATAGCAATTTTATGATGAGATAAATATGGTTTTACATAGGTATTAGTGCCATATTACCATCTCTTCCCATGTTTTGTTTCATCATATCATGTTTTGAACAATTTTTAATCTTGTCATTCAGCTCAGTTAACTCCTTGCTTAATTTCATGTTGAAGAACCCATGTATAGAGCTTGTTTAGATAGTTCATGGAGTTGTACTTAGGTTATATTATTTTTTAAAAACCATTATGAATTGGAGAGAGTTAATTTTATTTTTAAATAAGAGACAAGTGTGGTTACAAACTCATTGATCATACCAAATAGCCATTAAATACCCCTGCCCACTTTGTTTCAAATGTCTGCAAGTGGTTTTCACATAGGGATAGTGTTATATATCTTGTCTTAAGACTTCCTTAGTGTAAATCATACTCACACTTTTGCTTCATTTCATACTCACTGCCTACATATAGCCAATTAACATCTACAGGAGCATTTTGTTGACATCATGTTGAAGGTGAAAGAGTTGGGAGATGTGTCAATATTTTAAAATTGCTACGGTGGATTTAAATAATTGATTATATCATATAAATTTCATATACATGTGCATATTGTATACTACCCAAAATTTCATGCTTATTGCCTATGTGTAAATGACCACCTATAGGTGGTACCATAGAGCCATAAAGGCACTTGTATAGAAAGATGAAAAATGGTAAAGCCTTATCCTAGTTGTTAGCATGTTAATTCATCATTAAAAACTTGTTTGGGATATCAAAAGGCAAAAATAATATTTAAGGTATCCTAGAAGGAATAAGGGCTGAGTTCAGGGAAGGTTTCCCTAAAAAGTGAAAATAGAAGTCCAGGGATGTTTTATAGGTATCCTATAACATGTTTGAAAATAGTTATAAAGCATACAAATAAATAAATTTGGTAGAATATATCATGGAAATGAGATATGACAAAGCTAAAGGTTATAAATTTAGTGCAATTTAAAAACTGAAGGCCTCAAAGTTGCCTTAAAAAACACTAAAACTTTGCATTAACATCTACAAATTTGGAGGTTTGAGTGACAGTTTATATCCTAAGGTTGAAAAAAATTCAATCCCTCATGGATAGAATGGTCAAATTGGTTGAATGGTATAAAAAATGGCATGAATTTCATTATAAATATGTGGATTCATATTTATTCAAGCTCATGGACACATACAGGGGTCCCTCTACAAGAAATGTGCTCATATAGCATGATATGGATACAGTGACCCAAACTTGATGTCTAGGTGATGTTTTAGGGAATTTAAGGTGAATTAAAGTATATAATATATGATATATGGATTTTATTCTTAATTAAATGTCTTTAAACACCATTACCAAGATAAATTAAATCTAATATGTACCTACAGTAGTCATTTTGGCAAAACATCTCAATCAAGAGGGAAGAAATCAGTCTTATGAGTTTAAAGTGATTGAAAAGAGTATATTAGGGGTTTGAATAATAAAATATATTTTGAACATATCAATTAATATCATTATCACCTATATTATCTATAAACAATGTAAACAAGCCTATATAGACCTCTTAAGACCCTGTACACACCTACAGTTGAGTGTGTAATCTTGGTGAAGGTAAAAGGTGAGTATGCTTAGGAGTTAGAAGAGGGTATAATAGTATCTTGAAAATGGTTCATTATTTATAAATAATTTTTTTCCATAATCTCTGTGACTCTATTTAATATGATCATCTACTCTTTGTATTAGCCCAAAGATAACAGTCTATATAGTTGCCCTAAGGGACTCTTTGCTCAATGGGTAAAAATGGGGAATCTAAGGGAGAAGAGAATTTTTTGATGAATTTTAATCTTATTTATAATTAATTTTATGTGGATTACATTGTTATAAAACCTAGGATTATTTAATTTTTGCCTTGAGGGGTCATTCTTAGGTGAAAGTGGAAAATATAGGAAATAGTCTTTTTTGGAGGCCTTTTTTGGGCATTTTGAAATGGTTAGGTGCTGAAATGAGTGAATATAGATTTAAAAATATGGTAAAAAGTTTAATTTTTACCTTATAAAACTCCTAAAATATTTAATTTTCCTTAGGTAATATGGATATACCTCATTATTTTGTCTCAGAGGTTAGCTAGTCAAGAAAAATTAGGGTTTGGCAAAACAAGCAAATGAAGCCAAAAGGGTTAATAAACTTGATATAAATATTAGGGAGCCTAAGTAAACATATTTTTATGTTATTAAAGTAAAATATTTTCTAGGAACCACTATTTCAAGCTCAAAATTCTTAAAATGACCAAAACATTCTTGCACACAGTCCAACTAGACAAGCTTCAATTAGGCCTCATTGGTGAATGAAAGAAAGAGATGAAAAAAAGTGCTTAGGAGGTTATGTAATTAATTTTTAATATTTAATGAGTATGAAAAATATTTATAAACTAGCTTATCCATGATATATCAATCAAATTATCCAATACTGGTAGGGCACATGCTAAGCCTATTAGGCCTCGAAGTGACCTAGAACTGATTAGGGGTTCGACCTCACTTCTAGATATTGGTGAGATATATGCATGATTATAACATGTTTATGAGATTTATTAAGAAATTTTTTGGATTTTTTTATACATATAAACATATATTAAATATACTTTTAGCTCATAGATAGTCTAAGCATGTAAGAATTATGAAGGCAAGCTCGATAGGCTAGTTTCAAATGCTCATATCTTTCTTGATGTTATTTATGGATGCCAAAAGAGTTTTGGAGGTTATTATGGGTATTTAAGATAATTTTTTCGAATTTTTTTGTTATTTAAAAGTTTATATCTTTATAAACAAATCTTAAGAAGGAAAACTACCTAAAACCCATGCAAACCCTCAATCAAGACCCGATGAAGGAAATGAAGTTGGATATCTGATCTAATGACATATTTATACCATGAATGTGATTTTAAATTTTAAATGAATCTCTCAATATCCTTCCCACCCTTTTGAGTTGTAAAAAATTATATGGAATAGTACAAAATAGGGTACTTTTTACTATTTTATGTGTTTTGCAGGTTCTAGAAGGGAACTAAAGATACAATAAAGTTTGGGAGGAAGATATGGAATTAATATAACTCATTATGTAAATATAATTCTTTGAAAAATATTCTAAATTTTCAAACTATAACTCTCATCTCAGCCAGTCAAAACTGACATAGTGAACACAATGGTGAAAAGGGTGAAAACTTCAAGTGTTATCATTTTTAAGTTGTACCTAGTAGTCTAAGGCCATGGAGAGTCTTTCTAAGTTTTATCCACCCCATCACATGTATTTTCATGGAAAACTAAACCTAATTTTGAGTCTAAGTGTGAGGGATGATTGAAAGAGGAGTTTTTTAGACTACAAGTAGTGATGACTTACTTCTAAGAAATTCTAGATGATTATAATTAAAAATAATACATGGAGAGGCATGTTTGAAAGACTTCCTTTAAATCTAGCCATCATACATATCCAAATCATGCAGGTAATTTTCTAAGCCAAGACAAAGAGTTTCATGCCACTTTTCATAAGTTTCATGACTTGTATGGACACTTCAACTTCTTTAAATTTCATTTTTAATTTCACATATCTTTATCATGAATATATAACCTATTCTATCAACTTTATAGGTGTCCAAGTGACCTTTATACTTCCCTTGTCTTTCCTCTGTCCCAAATGCTATAAATGGTAACCTTTTTAGCTCTTTTGGGTAACCTCCATTTGTTAATGGTGAAAACCTATAAAATTTTGTATTTTAATGACTCTTAAAGAAATAAATAAGTGAATTTTCCAAATTACATACTGTACAATTGAGTTTTGTTACAATCTTGTTGGTCTTGTTTGGTAGAAGATGAGCTTTTCTAGCATGTTATCCTTAACTATTCACCAAATGTGCATAATAGTAATTATTATAGGTATTTATCAATGTTCTCTTTCAGTGTATAAGCATTTTATAAGTGTTTCATGATTTTATTATCCCAAGGAATCATTCATTACCCTCCTAAACAACAAAATACCTCTTGAACCTAGCATATGAAAAATTGATGTAAAAATATGTCTTGTATTATGAGTTTTGTGTGAAATAAACTTTGATTTGATCTAAGTAGAATAATTTCAATCAATAAGAAGAAATTAAATATTGGTACACCACCTTCTAGATTTTTAAATTTGTCTTTTTAACTCTTTTCATGCAAAGTTGATAAGTGAAAGATTGTTTCAAAGAGTGCATCAAGGGAACTAGACCTTCTAATCTCACTAAATTGTTTACCCAAAAAAATTGAGATGTTTCCATTGTTCCACTTGGATTATGAGATCTAGGCATCTCCTCAAAGGGTGTAAATTCAAGTGATAACACCACCCACATTAAGTTGGCAAGACCAGAATAAGTTATTTGCATGTTTGGATGATATAAAATAATAAAATTTTGGAGAGATAGTTAGTATTGAGGAAGGATTAAATAGGTATAAGAATCCTCCAAGGAGAGGGGATATGAATAAAAACAAAAGACAAGTTGTGTTGTTCATGTAAAACAATGATAGATTAGTGAGAAATGTTTTTAAATATTCATTTTGGATCAATAAATGATACATGATTTTGTGTGTTTAACCCTTTTATTATGGTATGTGAATGTATTTATATAGTTTTATATTTATATTAATTCCCTTGAGGACTTTGAACAAGATTTTTATGCTAGTTTTAGGGTATGGAGAAGGACAATAGAGTTGCAATCAAATTAGGTGTTGATTTTAGCATTATTGAGAATTTTTAATCCAAGAAATCAATGTAAGAGTGAAAAAGAGAGTTTTTAATACAATATAACATTCATAATTTCATTTATTATGTGTATTTTATAGGTTGAAGTCTTTTTAGATGGTTTGTATGCTAGGTGGGGTAACATAGGCCTACTACAATATTAGAAAATTGGTATTTTGAAGACATTTTTTATTGGTCAATATGATTATCTTATGGATATAAGTTTAAGGGGTTAGTAGATACCTTTTGTAAAATAATGATGGTTTAAAATGTTTCCAACTTCAAATAAGACATTTTTAGGTGCTCTCGACTATGGGTTACCATGAAACCCTAGGCTCTTGTCATTTATGTGGTCAAATTCTCTAAAATTTAAATGGGATATATGAGATGATGTATATAAATTGTTGTATAATGTTATAATTGATTTTGTGGTTTGAGGAGTGAGTAATAGGAGATGCATATATGTTTATCTTGTAAAACCCTTTTGTTCTTGTCAAAAGAACATTGTCAAGTAAGATTTTAGTAGTTTGGATACATAAAAAATAACTTTTTTAAAATGAAAGATAACATGTATAAGTATTTATGGTATCTTGAGAAGGAATAGATAATGTTTTCAATAGGAGGATGGTGTCAATAAATCTCAAAACCTTCTTGTATTAGAATAGCACTATGCAAATATGCTTCAAATAGATGTTTGGTGTTGAACCAAGGCTTAAAACCTTTTGGAGGAGTTGAGGAAAGGGTATATATACCTTAAATAGGTATAAAATGTGACTAAATTGTTTTCAAAATTAAATTACCCAATTTTTATAATCCTCGGTCTTACATAGGCCTGAAGAAGACAAAACCTAGGGTTTTAAAGGAAATGTGGAATAACAAATGATTCCACTCATGAAATTTTGAAAAACTCTGAAATATGACTATTATAAGTGTGTTATACAATATTATTAGGTTTTTTAACTAGTAATATATGGTGTATTATGGTTTCTAACTCTAGGAGGTGAATTAGGCCTAGAAAAACCTAATTAGAAGGAGATAATAGAGAGAAAAGGTACCTACACAATGAAAGGTGATATGTAAATTTAAGAGAAACTTAAATGTGATAAATGGTATCTAAAATAGCTTATATTTTTTGATAAACTTTTTTTATGATTCAAACCTTGAAGATTTATGTATTTTGAGGGCTACAAGGAAGCTTAGTCTTGTTTGGGCAATTGGTGAGAAAAAGAAACTAGGGAATGAACAGATCTTTCAAGTGATTAAATACAAGTTTTTTAGGATAAAATAGGCCATATATGATGTGTGGATATGTAAATTTTTAATAAAAAATTAAGTTTATGAATCCATGATGTTGTAATTAATTATAAGGTTCATATGATCAAGAATGAACTTGCAGGTAAGAAAGCAAAGTTGGGTTAAGATCTAGATTTAAAAACCAAATAAGAGTAGAGTTTGATGATTGGATCTTCATCACTACCACTTTTTAATTAATAGGATAAAATTGAAGATCAATATTACCATTTAGGACTTTATCTTAGATAAAATACGCATGAACTTCAATATGCTTAGTTCTTTGGTGTTGCACTAGATTTTTCATCATAGCTATACAACTTTGATTATCATAAATAAGGGTGGTACTATGAGAAACATCCAAATGAATTTATTTTAATAACCTTTTTTACCTCATGGATTCTTTAGTAGCTTCATAACACTTATATACTTTGCTTTTATAGAAGAGATAGGAATAGTAGGTTATTTTTTATTACTCCAAGTGATAGCACTTGCACCAAACTTAAACACATATCTAGAAGTATATTTATGATATATAATATCATGGGCATGATTAGAATCACAATAACCATATAAATTAACATTATTAATATAAGAATAAAATAAACCAATTTTTACAATTCTTTTGATATACCTAAGTATCCATTTTTCTAATTTTTAATTATTCAACTATGCATCATGAATGAATTTAGAATCAACACCTACATCAAATGAAATATTTAGCCTAGTAATAGTTATATAAATCAAACTACCAACATTTTGCATATAAAGACTAAGATTATTTTTGTCAGAAGTAGGTTTTGGGTCAAGCTTAACACCAACTTCAATAGCGGCAGATGTAGGCTTAAAATCAAACATATTAAATTTAACAAGAAGGTTATGTACATATTTGAATTGAGATGCAATAATTGAATTTTATTCTTGAAATACAACCATTCCCATAAAATGATGAAGAATGCTTAGATCGGTCATTTAAAACATTGATTTAGTTTATCATTATGTTTAATAATCAAAATAATTTGATTACCAATAATAATAATATCATCAACATATAATATAATTAAGATAATATGGTTATTTTAAACTTTTACAAAGAGATAATTATCAGAATAATAGTTAGAAAAACCTAATTCTTTAAAAAAAATAGCAATTTTAGAATACCAAGCTCGAGGAGCTTGTTTTAAATCATAAAGAGATTTCTTTAAGTTACAAATCTAATGTTTTTAATTAGGTTCAATGAAACATTTAGGTTGAGTCATGTAGATTTATTCTTCTATATCACTATTTAAGAAGGAATTATTGACATCCATTTGGTGTATAATTGAACCATTCTAAGAAACAAGATAAATAAGCAATCTAAAAATACTCATTTTTCCACAAGAACAAATATTTAAACATATTTTATCCTAGATTTTTTAGTAAAACCACAAGCAATTAATCTATATTTAAATTTTTCAATTGTACTAATTGAATTATATTTGATTTTGTAAATCTATCTAGAACCAACAATATATTTTTTAGGTAGAGGTGGGACAATATCCCAAGTTTAACTTACATGGAAACTTTCTATCTATCATCTTAAATAGCTTCCTCAAAATATTAAGATTCACATTCATACAGAGTCATCAAAGCATGATAGGTATGTTGACTCCTAATTAGTTTATTAAGATTATCAAGATTAGATGATTGAATTAGGGATTTATCTCATTAGGTCTTTTAGTTTGAACATGAAATGGATAAGTCTCCCCCTCAGACTCTACGTTATTCAAAATTATATCAACTCTCTCTAGGGCATTTATTTATTCACAAGTAATAGAAGAGTTGGGTTCATCAAAAGAATTACTTTGAGGGGTTTCCATATAAGACTCATAAAAATATTTCTCAAGGATTAAGACATTCTTATTCTCAATTATTTTTATTTTATATGGATCATAATCTCTTAATCCTTTATTTTTTCCTCCATAACCTACAAAAATGAAAGAATATTAGGTAGGATCAAGTTTCTTATTATACCACATATATAAGGGTGTAAAAATATTAAATTCTTTAATAGGGACAGTATTTAAACTATATACACATCAATATTCATGGATTCAACCCACAATAATTTAGGAACATTTTCAAAATACAACATTGTTCTAGACATCTCAAGGATGGTTCAATTTTTCCTTTCAAAAATTCTATTTTGTTGTGGGGAATAAAGATTTGTTAACTCTCTTTGTATCCCAAAATTAATAAAAAATGAATCAAATTATTTACTAATGTATTCATCACCATTATCAATTATTAATATTTTAATTAAAAAATAGAAGAATTTTCAACTAAAACTTTAAATTCTTTAAATTTATATAACACTTTAGATTTGTTTTTAATATAATAAGACCAGATCATCCTAGTGTTATTATAATTTAAATTAATAGGATCTAAATAATAGTTAATAGAATAAACTTTTATAGGTCCTCTAACATCACTATTAATAAGCTTTAAAGGATGAGAGGAGTTAGCATCATGATTTTTGTGAAAAGGTTTAATGTGTTTTTTACCATGTAAGTAACCTACACAAGTTTCATGATGAGAATAAATATAAGGAATACCAAACATAATATCATTATGATACATATCGTATAAACTTATAAAATGAATAGGACATAATATTTTAGGCCACAATTGAGATTCATTTCTACTTTACTAAGAAAGACAACATGAAGAAGAAACAAAAAACATTTATAAACCATTATGTTGAATTCCTTTAGCAATCAGAGAACCAAATTGACTCTCAAAATACTATTTATCTTGAATCACATTTACTATGAAATTATCATTTGTAAACTAAGAATAAGATAACATATTTTTCTTAAGTTTAGGAACATAGAAAATATCATTAATGACTACATTTATAAATTTAAATTTTCTTTGTTTAGTGGCTTCTAAAAATGAATTATTGCCTGAATAAATTATCTTAGATATATCTTTAGTGTTAAATAAAATATTTAATAAAAATGTCATGTGATGCAATGCACCACTATCTATAATCCATTCATTTTTATTAGATGTAAATAAGGTAGTATGCAATGTAATAATGTTAGAATTTTGTTCTTGATTGTTGTTTTGATTCTAGTTTTGATTTTTTTATTGATTTTGATTAGAACCTTTCTTCCCTTTATTATTTTTATTTTTTTTAATAGATCTATTTTTATTTTTTAACAGTCTTCCCTTATATGTCTAAATTTACCAAACATTGTAATTTCTATTAAATTTAACTTTGTGATTCATATTAGCATTTTTTTTGTTCTCATTTTTTCCATTGGCAAGTTTAGGTTTAGCTTTCTTATTTCTAATATTTTCAAAAAAACTATTAAGTGTGAGAAGTTTCTGAGTGGCATTCTATTTAGAATAAAAATTTGACATCATTTGTTCTTCTTGAATAAGAAAAAATAGTGTAGTGATGTCAGGAATGTTTTATTTTGTTTGGTATTTAAAATTAAGAATTGAAATGAAATTTTGAAAAAAAATTGTGAATATTTAACTAAATGATAAAATAAAAAATCTTATCTTGAATAAGATTACAATCACAACCATTTAATTGAGATTTAATGTTTTTGATTTTTTCAATAAAATTAATGACTTTTTCATCACCTTTCATGGGAGTAGTAAGCAATTCAAGTATAAGTTTAATGAATCTTATGAAATGAGTACCCTCATGCATAGACTCAATTAATTTCTAAGCATCATTGGATGATCCTAATTTTCAATATGGTGTAATAAATCATCCTTTACACTTTTCAAAATGATTGACATGGCTTCTTGTAATTTCTGTTGAAACATATTTGTAAGTTTAGTCATGACATGTCTCCCTGGTAAGGGTTGTTCAATCCTAGAAAAATATTACGTAGTTTTTGGGCCATTAATTTAGATTTTATAGTTAGATATATTTAACATTTGTGACTTATATAGCATAAAATTTTGAGAACCCATAACTTCACTTTAAAGTTTGACACTTACTAGTTATATTTTATATTAAAAAGACACTAAAAAGGTTTAAAAATAAACTTTTTAATGTGGTGTAATACTTAATTTTTTAATAAAATAAGTATTTTATTGTATAAAAATAATAAGTGTTTGATTATATGTAAACTAATTGAAAATATTTCAAATAATTGCATCTAGAGTAAGAGTCATAAGTGTTGTAAAATAAACTATTTAAAAATAATTTTTCAATTTTGTTGAAATATATATATATATATATATATATATATATATATATAGGATTTAAATCAAAAATATATACCATTATAAGGTGTCCATAACATTAAAAACCCTATAAATAGACTAGTCACATGACCACTTTTGATGAAGGAGTGATGAGAAAAATATGTCAAAATTGTCATAAGTGGGCTAGTGTCGAAAGTGGGATATTACAAAAATTAAAAAAAAATTGTTTAACTAATTATTTTATTTTAAAAAATTAGTTTTCACCACACAAGGTTTAACCAAAAAAAATATTTTGTTGTTTTGAACTCTTGACCTCAATTTTATAAGTGCCTTACAAAATTACACTAACCAAATTCCCTTTAACAATTTACAAGTCTTTACATGAAAGATATTATTTTTAAAGCTTATTTAATCCAATTTGTTTTTAATTAATAAATAATTAAATAAATTTATGTGCATAATAAAAACTTGTTTTTTCACTTTTTTTGTTAAAAAATAATTTCCATCATGGGGCCTTTAGTTCTCTTTATATGGAATTTTGATTTTTATTAAAAATATATACTTTTCAAACATTACTAAAATTTTGAAAGCCCTTGCATACTAAAAATTGTGTAGAGGAAGAAATTGGGTATAGCACGTGGTGTGAAGGAGGCTAACACATGCCCATAAATAGTGAAAATAATCTTTAAACTAGTTATTTAAGCATTTAAACCCCTGTAACCTGATTATTTCTACTTAAAATTTGAATTTTCAAATTTTTCTAGCTCAACTAGCCATACACGAATGCCACAAGTGGATGATAAAATTATATAAATTGAGTTCAAATATTTAAAGGCTTTATAAGGGTGTTAAAAGGCACAACCAAGATATTTAACCTCTTAAAAGCTGATAAGCATGATGCATAAGCAATGAAAATGAATTTTATAAGTTTTTAATCCTTTGAGTCCATACCAGGGCCATATAATGATTCCCATGTGGATTTTTGATTGTTGGTAATTTATTTTATGCTTGAAATTACCATTTTTTCTCAATTTTATCTTTACCAAGATTCATAAGCCAAATAATGAATAGAAATAATTTTTAAAACTAGATCATATACCTCCCAAGGTTGTACCATAATCCATACATATTGAATTTGAGTAAAAATATGGTTCAATAGATATCTTCCAAGCCAATGAAAAACACTCAATAAGTCATTTTAGATTTGAAATCATGTTACAATCATATAATAATACATATGTGCTAGATATAGACATGTAAATGATAGCAAAGATACACATAAAGATGACACCATATATGAGTTGGAAAACCTCATATAGAGGTAAAAAAGCCACATAGATTATTCATATATTGAGAAACTTAAATTGACCCAATACAATTATTTCTCTCCTCACTTCTCACAAATTCTTGATAAAACCTTGAATATTTTGAAAGATCTTCAATTAAAACACTCAGGTGAAATATTATGTTCACATTATCATTTTTTAATTTAAAATCTTGTTATATAAGTGAGGTAGACCATTGTAACCAATAGGTCCAACCTCTACCTGAGGCATAACGATAAAATTAATATATTTTTTTATTTACATGAGGATTGAGTCATGTTAAATAGTAAAATATATTATTATTTAACTAATGTAATTTAATATATTAAGTTTACGTGAATAAGAACTTATCCATTAATTTTTACAACAACAAAGACACCAAGTTTGAATCGACTAATGAGTGTTAAATAGTGTTTGTGGATCTAAAGTAGAGGTTGGTAAGAACTCCCATATTAGTCTTTCCCAACTAAAGCAAACCATTTCATCTTCATGTAGATGTTTCAAGAACTTTCGTAGGAGTTTTTTCAGCAAAACTATGAGTTGAAGTATTGGACCATCCCATTCATTTTTCAAGCTAAAAACTTTCAGATGCATAAACAATTATACATCTATAAAATGGGAAGCCCTTGAAATGGTGTTTTCATTGCATAAGTGTAGATATTACCTTCTATAAATTTCATTTTAATCTTTTCATAATCAATAGGATATAAGATATCTGATAAATAATTCCATGTTAGGAGGGATGATATATAGCTGACTGATGTTCTTTCAATAATTTCAATTCAAAATCAATGTGAAGCGTGGGTGAGAAAATGTGGGGCTAGGATATTTAAGATAAATATGTAATGGAATGGAACTTGATGAAATCCAAGATGAATCATTCGATGCCCATTGATTTTGAGTCTTTTTTAATCTATAAAACATGAAAGATAGACAATTTCCTTGAATAATTTTTCCTACACAATATATGGAAAGGGATAAAAAGTAGTTGATCACAAGAGCCACTTTATTTAGCATAATTAATGGCCTATTATACAAAATGGGAAAATATGGCATACTACATAGATTATCTTTAGAACATGAGTGACCATAACTTATTCAAGAGGCACATTAGGGAATCATTATTGGAAATTTTATAGGAGAATCTACTATGAGGAAGATACTACAAAGTTTCATATGGTATCCTACTTTATTTAGGATACGCACCAAATAGCATAAAATTTTGACATATGAAAATGGATTGGAAGGCCTAATCATATATATTAAATTTCATTAAACCTCATGGTATCTGAGCAACAATTTAAATATTGTGTAATTGATTATTTAGGACCAATCAATCTACCCAAAAAAATGCAATCATGCAAGGTACATCATTACTATGACACATTACTTCATTAAATGGGTAGATGTTATTGCAAAAACAAGTTTTATCATTAAATACATAGAAAACTTCCTATATGAGAATATTATAACCATATTTTTATGTCTTTTGAATTTGTTTAGTTATATAGGAATGCACTTCCTCAATAATATCCCATTGTCATTACAAACCTTTCTAAACACATTCAAAAAAATATATCTAACAGAATCAACTAGGAAAATATATATAAACAAGGGAATGTAGAACAAATTTACATCACACACCTTTGTGAACAAGATCCATATGTGATTTTTACCTAATTCACTCATTTGTTTGTGGATTTTTCACCAACACTAGTTTCAACCCAAAGTTATTGTTTGAAGGGTACCAAAATAGCAACCATGGATCGCTCATGAATTTTTATTCCTCTTAATAATGCACAAAATAAGATATGTAAATTGATATTTCACTTATATAAATAAGTTACCATTACCTAGACTCTTTAAACTTCAATTATGTATAAAAATCTAATGTGTTCATCCTAGACCAACCAGAAGAAACACAACCAAGATCTGTAATATTGTAAAATCACCTACACGAAATGGATGTATAGAAAATTATAAAATTATTGACCTTTGTATAGTTTTATGACATTATGATGTCACTTCTTAGTTGGTATAATGAGGTAACCATTCATTTTTCACAAGGTGTGGCTATTTTCCTCAACATAACACCCATGGCACAAGCAACAAGACTACTTGTATGGGGTAAATCATTGATCCCTTATAAGATTAAAAAACCCATCCATCTATTCAATAATAAGGGAGAAATATATTAGGGCATATAGTGGTTATTATAGACTATATAGAATATTTTTTAGTGTGTATTCTCTCTAAATACATCAAAAAACACTTGCATTCTACCCAAAGTATGAGCTAGGCCATAAAAGGAGTAATCGACATCCACTTACCACATGATTTGACTCAATGAATATTTAAATTGGCCATAATTTTTGGTCTCTGATCTCATAAAAAATATTTATAAGGTCATCAATGGTACATTTTAGGCCTTAAAATACATATTATTAGTACTACTTCTCTATTTCACATAATTAAAGTCATCATATAGCCCCATCAATTTGGATGTCAATTTATAGCCTACGACTACCTACATAAACATTGCCTGGACCAAAACATGGAAATATTAAGATTAGTTGGATATATTCAATACATGGTGGGTGTAAATCTAGTGCATTATATATTTCACCCTTGTGTGCCTACAAATGTCATGTAGTATTTGGGGAAGCATTCTATAATGATTAATCTACATGATGGCATCTAAATTAGATTCAATAATCTCTCAAATGTACCCATAACATCCTTTTAATTATTAATTAATATTTTAATATGTAGGAAACAATTTTATAGTATAAATCTCTATCTACTCACTCAGTGTCCCCATTGTGAATAATGCCTCTAGAGGAACAACAGTTATTACCTTGGTAACTAGAAACACAACCATAAGTAAAGGTATATGTACCACTTGAAACATCCCCATCATAAACTACTATAAGAAAGAGGAAGACACCAGCATGTAAATCATCTCCATCTCCACTAAAGAAGAATATGCATAGTACAAAATTATTTATTTATGATAAGAATGTCCCATATGTCCCTATTGAATATGATCTTGCATAGTTAGGGATCATATATGGGGAAGTGTATAAGTCTATGTTAGAAGACATAGGAACTAAGGTATACAAGGAGTAATAAAAACTATTCTAGAAAGTAGTGTGTAGTTGTCAAGTGTGAAATAATGTGTCGAGTGTCATTATGGTGGACATTCACACACCTCTTACATCGATAATTGTTGACACAATTATAGAAGAGGAATAATGAAAATGCATGATGGATACGATTTTTGAAGTGAAACTAGGTGTAAGGTATTCAAGGTAACTACAAATTCCATAGCATAAAAGAATCCCATAGTAATCATTGATGCATAAATCAAAGACCCATACTATGCCCTGACTATCACCATTTATCATAGAACATATGGGTTACTTTATCGAACATTATCTAATCAAGAAAGATGAGCCATAAGAGCCTTAATTAATATAACTACCTCTATAATATACAACTTAGGGCTAAAAGTTACTAAATAATAATTTGATTCCCCTATCCAAAAAAAAGGGCATCAGTTAGCATGAAAATAATGATCGAGTCATCCCCTTATTCCTCTCCTCTATAGTCACTTTCATCTTTAGATTCTCTAACTATTGTACATGATCTATAAATGATTGCATAACCACATCCTAAGAATCCAATCATATAATAATATATAATATAATAATATTAAGTTGATAAGGATCAAATAGATCTAGATAAGGTTTAAAAGGTGGTTGCAAAAAAGGCTAAAAAGATGAGAAGAAGAAGAGGAAAGAAGAATCAAAATGCAAGGCTAACAAGGAGGAAGAGCAAAAGAAGAGATAATACGATGAAAATAAGAATAATTATGAGCAATATGTTACACAAAAGAAAAAAGTGCAATCAAAAATTTAGTGAACATAGAAGGTAGCATAATAATAACAACAAAGGAAGTATTAAGTAGAAGAATAAGTTGTGAGGAAAGAGACCAAATGAGCAAATCAAGAGGTGTAAGTAATGTAGAAGAGGAAGTTTGATGTACTAGTTAAGGTAGAATAATATAGAATAAATAATATATATGAAATCAAGAGGAAGAGATACATAAATAGACCCAAGATCAAGTGACCAAGTAGAGGTAGCTTCCAAAACAAGGGTTGAAGCAAAGCAATAAACACAAGCATAAGTTATAATGTAGTAGCTAGTAAAACCTACTAATAATGTGTTTATAATTGATGTCAAATATCCATCCACCACATCACAAGTCTCAAGTTCAAATCAATAGGGTGTTTAATAAGAGTCTCCCTAGCATAGGCCATAATTCTCTAGCCAATGGTTGTGGGATGTACCTTGACCTTCAACAAGGTAGACAACCTTAAGGAACCTACAACATTTATGACTTATACATTATCCCCTAAAATAAAAAATTTAATAATCACCACTTGATGTCTCCCATTTTCCCTTGGTAAAAAAAATTGAGGGAGTGGTTGCATTCCAATAAGCTATCACACAAAAGGATTCTACACTAAAACAATACACATCATAATTGAGGGAGGAAAACACATAATTACACCTCTGATTTAACAAATCAAGGTAATTGATTAATGACATGTGCCCTGCCTTGGTCACTTAAGTCTTGGGTGGCCAAGTCATGTCCAAATAGAAGTAATTCATGGTGCTCATGACTAGGTTAATAAAGTATTTTATCACTATTCATGATCTCTAAGAGCTTTAAACATAAGGTAAGAGATTGAAATCAAAAACATCTATTATTTGTAAACTATTGGATGAGTATGAATAAATAATTGACATTACTATGCATTAGGATATGTAGATTACTCATACCATACTAGATTAAAAGCATCTGATCAATAATACATTGAATGAGGTAAGTATGGAGCTTGATAAGGTTAAAAAATCCAAGGAAAAAATGGCATATCATACAGCTACACTTACTTCAATGGATTCAGTGCTAAAGGAGACTTTGGACTCAAGATATGTAGTGATGATAAAGATGACTAGCTAGCATAATGACATGTTACATAATACATTTATTGAAATATAAATGCAATGGTATGTGGATAGAATGGAGGATCTCACACTTGAGATTCAATGCAAAGTGTTATATATTAGGACCACCATCCTCATATCAAAGGATGATGATATTCAAAACATAATGCAATATCAATACATTATATGCACTAATATTTATTTGGTGTGGGAAGTTCTCAGTGATTAGAAGATGTTCAATTAAGACTTGTCCCACTTGGATATTTCCATTTATAAAATCATCAAGGATCCATAATTTTCCCACCTAACCAGCTCCAACAAGAACTATAATTAAGGAAATTTGTTCAATTTGTGAATCCAACAACACAACATCGACAAACACTATTGGAATATTTGACTATAGCTATGACCTTTTTACTAATAATTATATCATATTAACCATCATCTTCTACTTAATCATTTGTAACTACTCTAGTTCTAGCTTCCATATCACATCCTCCTCTTCCTTAATCTCAATATATACCTCTACCCTCCATATAGGTATGTTACACACCAATTTTGTTAATTTTTTAAGATACTCAATTTTTTATAGAGGAAGGTTTTAAACATTAGGATTAGGACTATGAAGTTTGAAAACCCATAAAAATAGCCTCTAAGTTAGCCAATCTATTGAAACCCTAAAAAGGTGGTAGATTGGTATTTTGCTTAGTTGATAACCTAAAAGGGAAGCTTAGTGGTGCACAAGAGGTGAAAATTGGTAAATAGCACCTTGAGTGATTACTATAATTAATATTTCTATTCCAACCCTTCTCTTCAAGCAACTCCACTAGCTCTAGCATTCAACACACTTCTTGTAGTTTTATCTCAAGAAGAGATAATGTTTTAAGTCTGAGAAAGTGTTAATAAGTAAACATGGTTATAAAATTAGAGTATAATTATATGACATGTGTGTGAATTACATTATTTTATACATTATATAATTTTTTTGTATGTAAAAAACACCTAAATACACATCAAAAGTCTATAGAATGGGAAGTCTCTCTTTTGTTTGTAGTGAAAGGTTGTAATATGAAGTGATAAAACCTTTGTAAGATTTATTTATAGAACTCAATTATATTGTAAAAGGGTTATGAAATATAGAGATAAATATATATATTTGATAATGGTTCTTCTTTATGTCTAAACTTATTTTGTTTAGCAGTTACAATTTAATTTCCTATAATCTCTTAATCATTTGAAGTAATGAATGTTTTGGGTAAATTAAAGTTGTGAATCATGTTAATTACTCTACAATATTACACTTGGTTTAAATTTAATTTATTTTAGTAGCTTCCTTGAGTATATTTTGTATTACACTTTTTACAAATAATCATAATTAGCATGTTCATATGGATTTTCTAGGAACCTCTACTAATAACACATATTAGCATTTATTTTTAGGCTAAAGAGGGAACATCTTGATAAAAATACCATTGTTGATCAAAATGTTAAATGTGGAGGATCGAATTGATCTTTTTTATTGAATAAATGTAGTACTAAGAGTCAATAAGTGGTGGATAAGGTGAATGTGATTAATAATAATGGGTCAAGAGGGAGATAGAAAGAGGATAACTAGTATGGGATCAAAATAAAAATCATAACTAATTGATTTTTTTTAATAATATCAACCTGATACTCTTCTCTAAATGTATACCATGCAATTACATTTTCATATAATACTAATTTAATGGGTTAATCAATATAGGAAGGAACTCTAAATTATACTCAAAGATGGGGAATACGGTCAAGCCCTGAAGTCAGTTGAGGACATCTATTATATATATTTGAGTTAGTGATTGGCAAATATTCCAATATTATATTAGTAGGATCATTCAAAGTGGATAAAAAATCTAAATTTAGATAGAATATTATAGTGTCCTTTTGTATTATTATGGTACCTTTTCATCTTATATATGTTGAGTCAACTATCTATCTATTTTATACCCTATGGTTTATGTCTCATGTCCCCAAAATAAAATGATTAAGTGTTCTCTATAGGAATATTTTATATGCTTCTAATTGTTTGGTTCATATCTCAACCAAGATTACTATATATAAATTTTAATCTCTAAATCAAATCCATAATGGTTGGAGTATTTTGGGTAATACTTTTAAAATGACATTTGAGGCTAGAATCATGGTTATTTAGAGGAAATCATAGTGATTTATCAAACCTAACAAAGTTTGTTGAGTATGATGCCAATATGGGCACTTGAGTTCTATTTTAATAATTAGTATATTTTAAAAATTTATATGTTTTGAGAAATTATTTAATTTATGTTTTACCTAAATTAGTGTTGTTATCACTTCGGGACACTTTCCAATGATTTATTAAAAAATAGTTGAAACTCCCAATTAGCGATCAGTTCATTATAATTCATTTCAGTATACTTTAGTTCACTATTTTAGTAATTAGTTGAGTTAAAAACATTATAAACTCAATAAAAAATATTGATAATGTTGTTTCTTTATTATATGACTTAAATCAAATTAAATTTGAGTTAATTTGTTTTAATTAGCTTAGTTGGTTGACTAGGATATCTTTTTAGTTGCATGTTTGACTTTACTATTAAAGAAAACTTCTTGCATGATGTCAAAATTATTTATATTAAGTTAAATTAAATTAAATTACTTTATTTTTAGTTTTAATTTCACTTAGTGGTTTTTTAATATTATATTATATTTTCTAATTTTAGACTTAACTTGCAATGTAAGTTATTCTATAATAAGCTTATTTTAGCTTTCTTTATTAATAAGATTTGCACACAAAAGTTGTGTAGTGAATTAATTAAAATTAGAGAGATTATTTTATGTTTTATATCTTATATTATTGTATTTATATATTATTTTATACTATAAAAAATATATTTTTAAGTTTAAAGTTATTTAAGACACTTTTTTATCAATAATTTCATTCACAACACAACTAGTTTGACAACTAGTAATTGTGAGATAGTTTTGTTGATACATAGATTTAATTTTATAGAGAAAAAAAAATGATATACTCTTAATATAATCATTAAAAACTTTAATTTAATACCAAATAAAATTTTAACTAAGGTTTCAAAAGTTTATCAGAAGATACAATGGCTTTAGTGAATTTTACTTCCTTGAATATTTGTGTTTTCAAAGGTGACAACTTTGAGTATTAGAGATTTCAATTGAAAATAATTATAGTGTGGAAAATATTTTGGGATAATGTTCTCAATTTTTACACACCACATCAAGTTTGAAACACCTTGACACAAGATCAAAAAAGAACAAAAAAAGATGAAGAAAATGGAGACGAATAAAACATCTTCTATATTCACAGTGCTATAGACCCAAGCATTTATCCAATAATTATAGGATGCAAGAATGTCCATGAGGCATGGAATACCTTAGATAATTCATATAAAGGCTATATTAAGGTAATATAAGTAAGAATCCAAACCCTTAAAATGAATTTTGAGAATTTTAGAATGTCAGATTCTAAAATAATTGGATATTATTGCATAAGGGTAAATGATTTCATTCATTTAATGAGGGTTTATGGAGAAATTATATAAGATAGTGTTATATTATGAAATATTTTGAGATATTTAAGCCAAATATGGTTGAAATTATGATCACTCTTGAAGAGTGTAAATACATGAACACTATAAGTTTTGATGATTTAGTGGGCTCTCTCTTATCTCATGAGGATAAGATGAGATTATATGCAGGAGATCTAAAACATGGTATAGAACAAGAACTTTAAACCAAGGCAAGGGTTACAAATACCAAATAATAATATAATAATAAAATTCAAGTTAATTTAAAAAACTAAAATTTAAATGTAAAATCTGAAGCAAACATCACAAGAGTAATAAATACTTAACTTGTTATTACTACAAAAAACTAAGACATATGGTAAAAGATTGTAGAATATTAGCAATTAAGAATCAAGCCAATAAAGAAAGGGAAGAGAAGGATTTTAAAGATGAAAAAATTGAGTTTCAATAGGGATAAAATTATTGTAGCACATATTTTTAATAATAGAGGAAGAAAAAAATTGTTATCTTTTAATCCATGTTGCTCAAATCAGGTGACAAGTAACAAAGATAATTTCTACAAGTTAGATGATTCATTCAAAACCCAAGAGAAATTAAGAGATGAAAATTCCATCCAAGTTTAATGAAATAATAGAATGAAAATAAGCAAAGATACTAGTTATATATTTTATCCTGATATTGTTGATCATAATATCATAGGATATAGTGATAAAACCAAAGCATACACATTTTATAATCCTACTAGTAAATCTATAACTATTTCTAGGGATTGTAATTTTTTTGAAAATAATTTTTATGATAATTATATTAATGTAGATTTAAAAAATTCATAAGTTAATGGGTTAATCCTCTTTATTTTTATTTTTATGGCTTTCAAATTCCTACATAGGTTTCTAATTCATCAGGAAATAATACTAGCTATGTGCAAGAGGCTAGTTATCCATTTACATCAACATAAAGCAAGAACAAGCATTTTTTGTATCCTCATATGATCAGAAATTGAGTTTTGATAATGGTTTCAAGTATGAGTTTAAGTGGTGGCACACTATAGAGCTCTTTGAGAGCTTTTTGATGCATTTTTCAAAACGTAAATTCAAGTTCGAGAGCTCCTGTTATGGCCATTTGAAGATTGGTCAAAAAATATCTCTTGCAACATGTGGCACGTGTTTCGAGGTTATTTCAACATTTAGACCAATAGCCATTTAACACGTGGAAAAATAATTTCATTTAAAAAAAATTGGTGTGTTTATTCACATGTTATTTGAAATTTTCAAATGTTTACCACTTTGAAACAAGGCTCCAAAGGCCAACTTGCACAAACTACCACGTCATCCGCCACGTCATCCCACCAATCATGCATGGACCAAGTCAAAGCAGTGGCCTAAGTTGGCACCTAAAGTCTTGTCATTTGAAAAGGTCCTCAACTTGTCTATTTTAAGTATTTAAACTATTACACCCAATGCATGTGGGACAAAGACAAGTCAAATGCGCCAAAAAAGGAGGGAAAACATTTCAAATCTCATGCTAAGCGCCTAAAAGAAAGGGCTAGTAGTTTTTAACCCCTGACCTACCGCCTAAAAGGATAGGGCCTTGACCACTTTAGCTATGGAGATTGAATTGTTATAAAAGGGATGAAATTCTACTTGAATAAACATAGGAAGCCGATTGTGTATTGGAGATTATAGACCCAATTACAGTATTTGGTCATTTTGGAACCCTTAGAGGCCAAATCAAAGCTCAGAGTAAACTACAAAGTTGTTTAGGATTCTGATACACTCTATGAAGTATATTCATTTGCCCATTTTGGAGAATTTGTGATGCCATTTTGAGCTATAGAAGTTTCCAATTTTAATTTGGAGAAGCCTCTATGTGTGATTCAGGAAGGTGAAGGACGTGTTGAGTCAGCCAAGGTCTTTCGAAGGTCTGATCACTATTATTGTAGAGAGATATGCTCTTTTGTTATTTGTAAGTATTATTTGGCTCGCAAATTTAGCAACAATTAATGGATCAGTTCAATACGAACCTGGGGATGTAGGAATTTCTAAACCCCGTAAACAATTTCTATGTTTTGATCTTTGAATTCAGTTTTGCATTTCATTTTTAGTTAATTTATAGATTATAATTCAGATTTCAATTAGAATGCAAAAATTAATCATTTGATCATTTACGGGAAATTGGATAAAATCAAGAATTTGAAAAATCTAATGGTTTCAATGGAAAATTGATGTGATATATCAATTCATCTTTATTTCAATTTTGAAACTTGGTTTAGATCAAATTTTCATCAATTTTTTTTAATCATTCCAACATCTTATAAGTTGAGAAATTTAGAATCTGTACTTTTAAAATTTCACTTAGAGTTTATCAGTGGAGTTTACGGATCATCATACAACTAATAAAATGTTAGATAATAATTATGATAAGAGGATAAAAATGATACAATATAATGAAGGTAACCTATTTTAAGATACTTATGATGAAAATACTATGTTTACATTATGATCAGTGACTAGTAAACCTAGAAGTTATATAGAAGCTATTCAAAAGTAAGAATGGGTTCATGTTATGATATTATAGATGGAGTAAATTGAGAATAATTATACATGAAATTTATTTCAACCTAATTTTAATAATTATGTCATTGGTACAAATTGGGTCTATAAGACCAAGGTTAAAATTACATTCCTTAATAGAGTGATAGACCAAGGTTAAAACTACATTCCTTAATAGAGTGATTAAAGAAGTATATGTGGGGCAACCATAATATTTTAAGATAAAGGGTAAATAATTTTAGGTACATAAGTCGAATAAGGGTATTTATGATTTGAATCAAGATCAAAGAGATTGGTACTCAATATTTTATATCTAGTTATTGGATCAAATCTTTGTAATAAGTCAAAATGAACTCTTTACATACTTGCATTGAATTATAATGTTTTATGTGTATCTCTCTACATTAATGACTTGATATTTATAGGTAGATATATGGATATGTTTAATATATTCAAGGAATATATGAACTTATATTTTTATATGACTAATCTTATAATTATGAATTAATTTTTTTGGCATAGAAGTTCATCAAAAGAAAGAGGAAGTATTCATTTGTCAAGCCAAGTATGCCTTGGACATGTTTAAAAAGTAAAATATTAAAGATTACAAGCCTAAAAACACTATAATTGAAAGTGGAAAAAAATTTATGAGAGATTATTTAAGTCCTTCATCCAATGAAAATACTTTTATAATCATGGTGGGAGTTTTGACGTATCTCACTATGACTAGATTTGATATCAGTTATAGAGTTTCATTAGTTTCTAGATTTATGGGCAAACTATAAATCAAGCATTTACAAGTAGTTAATATAATTTTAAGACATTTAATATCTAATTATAAATATGGTATTCATTTCATACCATAATTATTTTCATGTATCCTTGGAAACATATATTCAGATTGGGGAGGATCTCTTGATGACATAAAGTCAACTTCATGGTATTACTTCACATTGAGAATTGGGTTTGTTTCTTAATATTCAAAGAAACATGATACAATTTTGTTGTCATATATTGGATATTAATATACATACCTTAAATAATATTTCACTCAAGTAATATGGTTTATGTTACTAAATAATAATCATGGATTACTCAAGAAGATTATAGGAATCTCACCTCTTTGTATCAAAGGGGGAATGTTGAGTATGATGCCAATATGAAAACTTGAGTTATATTTTTAGAATTAGTATATTTTATTTTTTAGATGTTATTTAATTTTATTTATTTTATTTATGACCTTAATTATTATTGGTTCACTTTGGGACACTTTCCAATGATTTCTTTAAAATAGATAGAACTACTAGTTCATTGTAGTTCACTTCAGTGTACTCTTATTCACTATTTGAGTACTTAATTTGAATCTAAATCATTATCCACTCATTCAAAAAGAGATATAACATGTTTTATTTATTATATTACTTAAATTAAATTGAATTGAGTTAAAAAAATTTATTATCTTAGTTAGTTGACTAGGACATCTTTCTAGTTGGATGTTTGACTTAACTATTAAAGAAGGCTCCTTGCATGATGTTCAAATATTTATAGTAAGTTAAAATAAATTTATTTATTATATTTTTATTTTATATTTATTTCACTTAGTTTTATATTAATATTATATTACATTTTCTAATTTTAGACTTAACTTGCAATGCAAGTTATCTTGTAATAAGCTTATTTTATCTTTCTTTATTAATAAGATTTACACACAAAGGTTGTGTAGTGCATTAATTTGAATTATGATATTATTTTATGTTTTATATATAATATTATTCTAGTTATATATTATTTTAGACTAAAAATCATATATTTTCAAGTTTGAATGTATTCAATACACTTTTGATTAATAATTTCATTCACAACAAAGCTACTCTAATAGACAGTAATTCTAAGACAATTTTTTTGATACATAGCTTCGATTTTATAGAGAAAAAAGATTATTTTCATTAAATTAAATCATTCAAAACCATAAAAGTGGTGTATATATATAATATTCACCTTATCCTAGTAGCGTGAGGTCTTATCCATATTTATGGTTGAGCCAATAAAAGGATGAAGCAAAGGACATTTAGGCACTCCCCCATACCTATCTATATAGTTCAATAAGAGAAAAATCAAATGAATGACATATTATAGGCTTGGAAATTTTAGGGAAATATATTAATGTATGAATCAAGTATTTTTTAGAATCAGGGCTGGCACGAAGGATACACTCTTACTATTTAGAATTTTAGAATCAAGGATTCTTGTAATGCATTGAGTATTATCTATCATGTTTTTGTGAATGGGTCAAGTTAGGGCTAGGATCACTCAGTTTCAAAATAATTAATCTTGTGCTTGAAATTATAATATATCTATATATAGGAGTTTGACACTAGAAGGAATCATGATTGGGTTCTCCATATGAACTATATTCTACTAGTCTAATATCCTCCCCTACCCTAATATCTCTTAGAGGGGGTGGAGGGTAGACGTCTCGTGTTAATTACATTTATTATTTATAGGTCAAGTAGTGGGTTACTTTAAATAGGATGCACTTAGTGATGACAAGATTATAGGGTCAATGAATGGAGCCTATCAAGTTATCTCTACATGGTGAATAAAATTACCTCAACCAATGGGGAAAGGAGGTAAAGAGTGGGAGATTCTTGGAAATAATCTATTACTTGGAACTTAGTGAGTAACACAGCTATTGACATAGTATATATTATAGTGTAAATTTCTTGATTCTCCTTGTTCCTTGTAATCCCCCCCCAACACACATATATATGTAAAATTTATGTCAAAGGGATACTACAATATAGATATTCAACCTTATATCCATAGGAGGTTAATAAATTATATAAATTTTGGGTCTGTGATATCAAAATACCCAACCCTTCCCCATATAATATTGGTCAAGCCCTCCTTGATAGATATCATATAAGACATAAATCTGGTGAGATACCCCATTGATAGTTATTTATCTCCACATATTTCATCAACTATGGAGGGGGTAGCTTGATAGACATTATATTATGTCTTGATAATCTAATGTAATGTATATCATCCCCAATACCTATTAATATAGGGTGGTTATATCTATTTGGCACTCGATTATCTCTACCATATATAACTATCTATTTTAATTATTTTAGATATAAAAAATGGAAAAGTATGCACTAATTAGATTA